>OVBX01008415.1:0-10036 GCA_900406325.1 Erucastrum elatum
CTTGAGTGCTAGTTTGGCAAGAAAAACTTGGTTTAGTGTCATTTGAGACATTTTTTCTTTTATATATCATCAATCGATTAAATATCCGGTCAATATAATTTTGAATCATTCTGATAATCATTTTGATTATATATTTATATCAACTAATTTTATTTCGTAATTTGCAGACACCAATGAAGATCATGATGAGCATCATGGATGCCCTTAACAGTTACCTAAGTTTACACATTGTTTTCGAAACAGGTTCCTTATGGATGCTTTTATCTCTTTGATCTTTCATCCATCTCAAGCATTAATTTTTGTATCTGAATATCTTTGTATATTTACTTTATTTTATTATTCAGTTTTTCTTTGATGGAAGGGGTCAAACACGTCAGTAGGAGAAGGAAATCAAAATTGCTGTTTCTGGTCCTGAATATAAGTTAATCAAAGATAATCAAAGAGTCGATGAAGAGCCTAATGATCTAAATTCTAAAATATGTGCAAAGAAGAGGTTACTAAAAATTGAGTCCGGGTATTTTTTATTTATTTTTGTAACTGATGAGTATTTTGTTACGTTTCACTCCATCTGAAAAAAAAAGTGAGAAAATATTATATAGTTGTAATTGGTTGATTTTCAAGCTATGGCCTTTTTCTTTCTGATAACAAATATAGTTTTAGAAACTATTTTAGGCATTATAGAAACCAAGAAAGTTAGTATTTACGTTTCTTTTAAACACGATTGTTTGCCATTTTTTATGTTACCCAACTAATAATTTATATATATTCTTGTATTTAAGTTATTTAAAAAAATACTTTTAATGGATTTGCTAAACTTAATAAAAATGTTGGCTTTGTTTTTGGTGGTAATATGTTGCAAATTGTGTTTGGAACATTATAAATTATCCAAAATTTATTATTTCACAGCTTCATTCACAACAATGGTCGCTATTATATCATCTTTAAGGTTAGTAATATTTATAATAAAAGTTTTATTCAAATTCATATCCAACTTTTTGTTCAGCTAGAATTTAGATTGAAGTAATATTAAAATTACAAATATGCTCATGCATAGCATGGACCAAAATACTAGTATTTGGATAATGCACTTGATACTACAAGCGATTCATGACCCTCTCTATTTTGTGTTGATTCAAAGAGCTAGTTAGTTACTTTATCCCTTTTCATGAATTATGATCATGCATCTTAAAAAAAAACTTCTAGTTGTATCTCATTGGCTTGTTTATTTGTCAGATTTTACGAATGTCAATCAATTAATCGAAAGTTGCTTTCTACTTTTGGATTAAACTCATGTTTCATTTGCTCTAGAGAAAGACCATTACTAACACTCAAAGGATAACGGATACAAGTTGAGATCATTAATATTCAAAGAACCTACGAGTCTCTTGTCTAGATTAAATTTGTTTTCTTCATCACCACCATCTTCCAAAATCTAAGATACACCATACATCACATCCACCATCATCTTCAAGTGATACAACGTCATTTAATTCCTCATTGTCACTTTCATCATTGTCTTCTTCTTATATCTCTTTCTCTCAAGATTTTTAAAACACAGCTTCAAAGATCTGTAAATTGGAAAATAAAATGACGATGAATAAAAAGAGAGAGAGAAATCAAAATTTTACATAGTTTTTTAGTGTTTTAATATGTTTAAGATACAAAATACATTTAAAAAAATACTTTAAAAATTATGAAAAATTGTTAGTGGCATCAATGTCATTCTACGCCTAAACAGATTGGGCTTTAACATGATTTTGACTATTATCCATTGTTGCAAATTTCCATCTTATTATCTGTTTATCTTGCCAATTGCTCTTCTTTTTCACCATTCAACAAAATTGTAGTATTTTTGAACAAGGCAGTTAGAATGCTTTTTTTTCAAAAAAATTGTTTGTTCTTAATTCTAGGAATACAAATGGAGCATTTCATTTCATATATTCTTATTTATAAGTAGTTCAGTTTATTCACTTTTACTGTATATAAATTTTAGACATAAAATAATTATATTTTGATATTTAATAGTATATATAGGTAATTCATTATCTTGATATAATTAATCTTATCCAATTAACAATACTATATTAATATTTACACTTAAGTAAATATTTTTTTCATAATTATAAATATATCAAACTAATAATTCATACCAATATAAAATTTACACATTGATATTTATATATAGTTGGTATCTCTAACAGTTTGTACATTATTCAAAAAATATTTCATTGAGGAGATAGTTCAAAACAGTTACGACAACATATTTTATTTATATATTTACTTATAATTTCAATAAATTAAAATAGCTATTTTATAAATAAATAAATTTAATTAGAAAATAAATAAAAATTTAATTATTTAATTAGAAAATAAATAACAATTTAATTCATTGAAATATGACTTATATTTGATTTCAAGTGACATTTTATCAAAATATAGTTATTTTTAAAAAAAATATATGTTTAAAATATTTTTCTATTATATTGTGAATATTTTTATTATTATAAATTATTTTTGAAAATAACTCTTTGAATTACGAAAGTAAATAACATTATAAATTTATTTTTGAACCAAACAACAATAGTTTGAATAACTTTTTATCCATTTTTGACATTTAAACATAGATTTTAAACTACTAATTTCGTTTGGTATAAACTTATACATCATTCGAAAAGCTTGGCTCATTCTCGTTCGATTTGGTTCTTTATTCGAAAGCCTAAGTAAGACGTTAGTTCATTTCCAACTCAATTTTATTTTCTCTTCTATAATTTTCACAAAAATAGAACAACTCTGTTATAGAGTAAATTTTATTTTAGTAGTGTATTTTATAATAGAGTTACTCTATTTTATTCTATTTTAGTGTAAATTAATGAGAAAAAATAAATTACCATTAGAGCTTAGCGCTGTAGAATCCATACTCGCATTGAATAAAAAATGATTTCATGCTCATATTAACGAACCACAATACTACGCATGTATATATTACTTTCTCAGTTGCTACTCCTTTAATCATTACCATGAAACATGTGTTTGTCTGATCTGTGATCGTGGAGCAAATAGTCACTTGAACATGTGATGAGGCTTATCCTCAATGCCTTCAATCAAGTCAATCAATGAACTTTAGATTAGTCAATAGATCTAGTGAAGCCCTAATAATATTATATCTGCATTTGCTTAAAACGAGCCTTTCGTTTCAACGTTTGAAAAGAAAATAAAAACTAGCCCCAAAGCTATAGTTCCACTCGATCAAAACGAACAGTCGCCACAAGAATTTCTGATACCTACTTATTAGCCACTTGGTTACGCAGTTTCAAAATCAGAAGCTGCTATCTCCACCGTCAGATTTTCACTCTGACATATCCAACGTCTCTGTTAGCGCTATATCATTCATTTTCCAAAGTTTGTAATGTTTCTGACACTGTTCACTTTCTCTCCCTTGTACTTTTGTGTTTGGTGTCTCACCTGAGAAGTCTGAGTTTCTTTCTTCTTTAATTTCGCATTTTGTATTTTTACTGTAAGAATTTCCCCGTACGATTAATTTTGAATTTTGCAATAATTGAAAAAGGCTTTTGAATAAATGTATAACGTGATCACTTATTTTCTGATTAAATCCAAAATTCCTATGATCATGACATTATCGTCAGAGTCAAAAAGGGACAAGGATCGAGTGGTTCACAATTTTCGATTGGATTCTTCAATATCTCGATTTTTTTTCACTCTAATTGTATTCATGTCAGTAACGCGGAATAATGCCCAAATACGTACATTATCATACACAAGTATACTAATTCTATTTTAATTTTCCCATTTAAATATAATATGCTTCATATATTATATAAGATATTAGTTTCTTTCAGGTTTCATATATAGAAACTTAGAGCACCTCTATCTGCAGTTTTAAGAAGAGTTCTAAACATTTTCTAAAAACTAATAAAATTATAAGAGAATGGGTAAAAATTATTTCCTAAAATCTTTAAGTATATTCAAAAGACACATGTTATTAAGGAGAATAAGTGTTTTAACTGATTTAGAAAAAAACATAAATAAATTATTATAAATATTAATCTTTTTTATTTTAGGAATTTCCGTGGTTTCTAATTGATGTAAGTGCAGCAAGTGCTCGTAGGTTTGTGAAGGGAATCTTCCCTCTGCTAAATACACAACCAACCGTGAAAAGATTACTGCCACAAGATGCAAAAACGAATATCTACAAAGATTAGGTTGGACAAAAGTTTTTTTTAGAAAGAACTGAATATAAAGCTCCTGGAATGAACGATTTCTGTAACTCTCTGAAGAAATTATTCTGTTCTCTTTTGTTTTAGTTTTTTAATTGAAAATAGGTTTTCCTGCGCTAACTCAAGTTAGTCAATGTAATACTAATTATTAATGAAAAAGATAACAGATCCAAAATATATATGTTTCGGCTTGGCATTTGGCAAGTTCTATAATAACATACTCTACTGACCACATAAGCACCCCATCAGGATAACTATGCAATTAATTAGAACCCCATTATCGTTCCTTTATAAGTATTGTTTGAAGTCTAATCACGGCCATAAAAAGAGCTGCAAAAGGTCATATGGAGCCAAGTAAAATTAGTAAAGACAATGTGAAAAATACTCAGATCTGTTGACCAAAAAACAACCTCAGATCTTTGACCAAATTAATTATCACTGGTTATTATTTAATTAATTTCCAGACATATTGAAAGTGACTATTCGATTTAATCCTATCAAAATAATTGTACGTCTCGACACATGACCCTCCAGATTGTGGCATAAAATTTTCACCTTTTTCTATATGTTCGATGTTTTAAATTTATTTTCATCAGACGACAAACTTTGATTATTTATACATCTGTATCCACGACTCTGTCTTATCAAAATTATAGATAATAATATATCATCAAAAGAATCTCTTTCTTACAATGTACTAGTATAGAAACTTGTAGCAACCTAGAGTGGAGAATCAAACTGATCTAATAAAAGAAAACAAAAAGAATATAAATGCATGAGATCTAAGCTAGGAATCATGTTTATGCCAACATACAAGCATAGCCACACACCTTCTCATGATGTAAAACCTTCCTTTCTGTTCTTTGGCTAAGCTACTGTACTTTTGGGTAATAGAAGAAGATGATGATCCCTTCTCTCTCTTTGAGGAGCTTCTGGAGATGGAGGATGAAGAGGAAGGCACTGAGCATTTAGTGGATGAGCTTCGTACGAATGCAGGAGCCTTTGTGGAGGAAGCACTCGTTGAGTAGCTTCTAGAGAACTTAGATTTAGAGGAAGAAGACGAGCACGACGCAGCTGATGCATCCTTTTTGGACAGCTTCCACTTCTCGTCCATTTCTACGTTTGCAAGAAGAAAGAAAGATGGAGAGGAGGAGATATAGAGCTTCTTCTGACTCAGATAGAGGCCGGTCTCTATTTTTTTCTTCTTTTTTTGTGAGTTTGTGGTGATTGAGATAAAAGGAGAGATAGTGATCTAGAGAGAGGGAGGGACAAGAGAACTGCTTATAATATACTACTATATAGTGAGTTAATTAATTATAAATTCACACAGTATGCTAATCAGCTCGGCTTCACACAGAAAAACTGGAACTGGTATTTAAACATTAACTCTTTCACATAAATTTATGCATAACTAAACTTTTTTAAAGGTTGTAGAGCCGTAATAAAACAAAACTATAAACAAATATTGTTACCCCCGAGTAAAAAAGTTAAAATGATCATTTCCCTAGTTTAATTATGTTAGTATAGTTTCTAGAAGTTGACAAAAAAAGCTATAGCCGAAAATACAGGTTTCTGCCTACTAAATTCCTTTTTCAATCTTTCTATTTTATGATTTTTTACCCATTGAATGTGTTTTACAGTAAGAAACAAGTATGTTTTAAACAAGTTACAAGTATGATTTTCACAATTAAGAAGTGTGTATCTTCTTCTAGTACGCATGTGTTAATGTATATCTTCTGGCGCTCTTCCTTCATAATTTCTCTTTATTTGTTTTTCTTTTGTTGGTCAAGTTCTTCTCCTTAAAACATGGATGAGCCTTTTACTTAATTTCTTGATTGCTCAACACTGGTTGTGATTTGTTGATCCGAATGGCTAGAGATCGTCGCTTTTTTCTTTGTAGGTTCCACATTTCCATCAAATGACTTGAAGCTTCACATACTAATATGAATCACTCATTATGGTTTTTCAAAATATAAGAAAACAAAGACGTTGTTAACAATCAACAATCAACGTAATCAACCGTCACGTGAGAGAGAGAGGGGACAATAATTTGTATCCACACATGTGTTAGTGTGTTTATTGGTCTACAACTGAAAGTATATTTACGCAAATAAAACTGGTATAGTGGGAAGGCAACCATAAGAAAATTTGTAATAATAGATTACTATTTCTAAAACTAGTTGGCTTTAAGAGCAAAGCTTCCATTAAATCCAAATCAACTCTGTGGAATTATACCTACGCCTATATATATATTTAGTCAAATGACGAGGATCCAACAGAGAGAATATTCTTGACGAGTGATTCAAGTATTCCCGCTCGAACTTTGTGCCTTGAACTACAAATGAAGTCATTTAACAAATCTTCAGAGTTCAGATTAACGAGTTTGAAATTTTTGTGTGTTAAGATTTGAGATAGAAATTTCCAGTACATTTAAAAGAAGATATATTGGTTGATGTTGAAAAGAAGATACATTATTTCAAATTTTGTCTGCTAACGTATAAGATCTAAGCGGGTGTCTTGTCTCTCGAATTATAAGATGAATTAGTGGTCGACAATTATAATAGTTTTTTTCAAAACGAAAACATTAACTTTTTCGTGAAAATATGATTTCTGAGTGTTTGGAGAGAAAGGAGCAAAGAGGGACGGGTAGAAAAGTGTATCTTACGATAAATATTATTGAAATCGGGACCAAGAGTAGACAGCTTTGGGTCTAATAATATTCCACATGTTTTCTTCACCTGTGTTTTCAAAACAGCCTGGGTTTCCCGAAAACAACTCGTTCAACTAGCCATAGTATAAATAAATTATAAACCATGCGTACGTACTTTTCACCATAATAAAAAATTACAGAGTCTGATTGATAAGAGAAAATTCTGAGCTGTAACTAGTTTTAAGTGGAGGACAATGGTGAAAAGTAAAGATGAAAAGGGAGGTAAAAGAAGAGCAAAACCCAAAGTAAAATTTTCTCAGAAAAAAAAGTAAAATTTCTCTCTATTTAATGTTGTAGAAAACCAAATTTCACATATTCTATTAATTCTTCAACATGTCCAATTGATATGAAGTTATGTCTAACAATTATTTCATTTTAATTAAAAACAAATCAAATTGTATAACTTCTTCTTATCGACAACACAAATCGTAACCATATTTAACTCTTTTCTAATAAAATAATTTTGTAACTGCTACTTTTGTTCCAAATATTTCGGAAGCCAATACTCCTAAACACACATATATATATTCACGGTTATGAATATTGATTTTTTCCTATTTTTCAGTTCACACCAAATACGATGTCGATTGTTTAAAAAATAGTTATATACCTGTGTCGAATATTATATTACTACTCTTTAATTTACCTTTGGACTGATAACAATTTTTTTAATTTATGAAAAAGGGGAGATATATAACTATTCCTTCTTTTTGGTTTGACTATGAAACCTACTAATCTATTTTATTAAATCATAATCATATAAACTCATTTAGTTTAGCGGGTTTTAAATAGGNATTTTAAATAGGTTATTCGGTTAATATTTATTTAATGTGATCTATTCTATTAATTCTGCAGTATGACCTATTGATATTAGTTGTGTCCAAAAAAACATATATTTAAATATAACTGCAACTTATTTTAATTTTTGACCACCACGTATACATGCCTAATAATCGGTTAACTGCCACATTAACCACCATGATCAGTTTGATTAAAATATATGGATGCAGTTATTTATACAAACGTCAACGAATATATCACGTCAGTTACCAAAGAAACATTTGTGCCAATGTATATATTTTTAATAGTATGTGACTATAAACCCAGATACCAAAGAAATAAAAATATTAAAAAATCCAACTGTGTTAATTTCTTTTAGAATCATTAACAAATAGGTAACTATTAATTATGTTAGGTTTTTTGGCACAAATATTTTTGATTAATTATGTTAGAAAACTATTAAAAAAATATGATATGATGCAAATTTTAGGAATAAAATTTTAAAATAAGTTCTGAAATGAATATGACACAAGTGTAGAGTTATGCAGATTCATATATTTAATATAGTTATCAAAAATTATATTAAATATAAATTAGTATCAAACATAAATATGGTTATAAAAACACAAAAAAAAAAATTAAATCTCTCAAAAAAAATTAAAACACAAATATAAAAACTAAAATTCTCACTATAAAAAATTAAATTTCTCAAAATATAAATATGATTATCCAAACATAAATATAAAAATATGATTATATAAACACACAAACATATAAATTATATCAGGTAAAATATTTTCTTAGAAAATATACCCGCCCTCTTGAGGGCGGGTCAATCTCTAGTGATTGGTTAAAAGTTAAAATTGGAGTAACTCAGCAGTAATTGTAAATATTGTTTACTTTATTATGGCTGCTAATAGTATCTTCCGGTAAAACTCTCAACATATTCCGAGGAGGATTTAAGATCTTAACGTCATTAGATAGGATGCAACTTTTTGAAAAAAATTATTGAAAGCAAACTACTAAACAAATTATATTTATGTACCTTAACTACTATTTGACTAGTCAAACATTTCTGCCAAGTTAAAGTACCTTAAATTTCTCTTTTCTTTTTGCAGGAACATTAATTAGCCCATACCTGACAGTTTACCTCGATAATCAGATAAATAATAACTAGACATTGATTAATTCAATAAATAATCAAGTCTGACAAAAAACAACAATATTCTCAGAACAAAAAAAAACTTCAACCTTACATAGCGCGGTATTATTAATCTGGGATTACCAACAAAAGATCCAATTATTCGGGTAAACAAACTAGAGAAAGGTAGAGGAAGAAGACGAAATCACGATACCTAACAAATTTCGAAGCCGGTTAAGCTAAAATTAGACCATAAAGTAAACCAAACACTAATAACACGGTTAAGAACTCTAATAATCTTCTTGTGTTCATAACTCGTGATTTCAACAATTGACCTTCATATATGGGACTGTTTGGTTAGGTCCGGTTTGAAGCCGATGTAAACCAAAAAAAAAGAACAAAAAATTAAATTAATGCAACCAAAGTAAAAGTTCAGCTAAAAAAGAAAAACATTTGACTTGCACGTTACAAAGTGAAAGCGTAGATGGTCTCAGGTAGAAATGTTCCAAAAAAAAAGAAAGGTGGCTTCTTAATTAAATACAGGCCCATTTATACCATTTTCAATATTTAGTAATAATTATTTTCAGATGGTCCAAAAAGGGCCTCTAAATAACCGAACCACGCTTTCGGAATGGTTTCGAGAATCAAAAACCGGTTTGGTTTATTAAAATGGAGAAGACGAAACCGGTTGAAACTATCCACACAACAAATATATGCTGGAGTCTGGAACGCGTTGGTTGTCTTGTCTCCCAAGCAGAGTAGCTCTCTCTATCATTGTCACCCATTAGATATTCAAAGATCCCAAATTTTCGTTCTGGGCTTATTGGTTCTCTGATCCTCCACATCGCCACTCCCCAAAGCTTTCGTCTTTCCTCCAAAGTTGCAATCTTTCTTCGTCCTGAGACACAATGATATTCTCCAAGCTCGCTCGATCCGCTCGCTCTAAGGTTCGTTTNNCGTCCTGAGACACAATGATATTCTCCAAGCTCGCTCGATCCGCTCGCTCTAAGGTTCGTTTTTCGTCCTTTTAATTCCTTGTTAACTCTGTTTTCCTGATTAAAAAAGAATTAAACTTTCTGGTGAAAAATTAGGGATTGGTTGTGTATGGCGGTGGTGTGAGATCGGCGATTTTAAGCGAGGGGAGGAGGGTTCCGTCGGGTGCGGCCGCCA
>OVBX01008416.1:0-10036 GCA_900406325.1 Erucastrum elatum
GTTTGGGGTGGAGTCTGCGATGGTGTGATTGGAGGACTTACTGATGGAGTCTGCGGTGGTGTGATTGGAAGTATTAATGGAGTTTGTGGTAGTGTGGTTGGAGGAAGTATCGGTACAGTCTGTGGTGGTGATGGATTGTTTGGTGGAAACGTTGGCGGTAGGTTGCTAGGTGGTGTCTGCGGTGGGGAAGCCATTGGTGTTATTGGTGAAGTCTGAGGGGCTGGGGGTGGGGTGTTTGGTGGAGGTGGTGATAATATTGGACAAACACATGGTGGACACACCAATAATGGTGGAGGTGGTGATGAAGGCCGTTGCAGTGGTGGAGGTGGAGGCAACCGGGGACTAGGCCGGCCTTGGGCTTTGGTTTGGCTGATGAAGAGGATGCTGATCAGTGCAAGGACAAAAACTACAGTGTTTGTAACACCTTTTGGGGCCATTTTGTTCTTAAACGATATTTGTCCTCAAAGAGGAAATTGTACGTAATTCGGTGGATTGAAGTGTAGTGAGGCCGTGGGTATTTATAGTAGTTTTTTCTTGAGCTTTAATAGGTTTTAATTTGCCACTTGTTCTACAGGCCAAACCCTCTTCTATTTTTTATAGTATGAATGTTAAATTTGATATCATTTTAATTTTGAGAAAATTACCAAATATAACCTAATACTTGATTTTAACATCAAGCATATACCCAAACTTGAATCAAATAGAAAAGAACTTAAAATCCTAGTGAGCTACAGCCAACCCTTTGTGACCAAACAAAAAAAACAGAAGTTATTTTTATGAATATAACCTCAACAAGTCGTCTGAGATTCTCAAAGTCGTCCAAACGACTTCTTGATCTTAAAATAATTTACAAATTTAAAAAAAAAATATTTTGACAAGTGAAAAATTAAAATCATGTAATTATAAACAATTTTAAGTGATGTAAATTAAAATATAATAAAATTGAATAGTTTTCAATATAGATGAGTGAAAGTAGTTAATCATGATATTCTTTGGTTTTAGGGTTTGACAACATATGTTGTAGTATTGTATGTATTGTTAGGGTTAGATTTTAGAAAGCTTGAATATTTTTTTGAAAAAGTAATTTTTTTACTTATATGTGCTTAATTCAGTGTATAGTAAACATTTTTTAAGTTTAATTTGATTTTTCTGAAGTGTTTAGTTAGTTAATTTAGTTTAGGGGTTATGTTTAAGGTCTAGACGACTTAATTTTGAGTCGGCTGTTGAATTATTAAAGTTGGACGAGTTACATTTAAGTCGTCCAAGTTCCCATCATTTTTTTTAAATTGATTTTATGAAGTGTTTAGTTACTTAATTTCGGTTAGAAATTATATTTAGGGTCCACACGACTTACTTGTAAGTCGTCTGGTGAATAATTTAAACTAGACAACTTTAGAGGACTTATTTGTAAGTCGTCTAGGAAATCTTCTATTTTAGTTTCCCGCTAAATATATTAAAGTCTTCTGGACGACTTACAATTAAGTCGTCTAATGTTGTCTGAATAGAAAATATTTAAGCTAATTGGATTTTTGTATCTCCCTATATAAAAAAAAGTTTTACACATTCTTTTTTCTCTTCTCTAATGGATGCAACAAAAATTTAATGTTCATCATTCTAAAACTCTTCAACCTCTCTTTAATCTTTTTGAACTTATAAACACCAAATTTTATATCAATTTTTTTGACTCATGTCTTTCTCACTAATTTATCTTGTTTTTGCAGGTTTTTCATCACATAGTTTTCATATTCCACTTATTTAAAGGTAAGTCTATTAATTTTAGAAATGTATTTTTGTGTGTTTTGTAAAGGTAAATTTATCTAATCTTCTACTTATTTTTTCTGTTTTAAGCCATTTGAACGTTTATGGATATGCAGGTTTTTCATATATGGATTTGGATATGCAGGTTTTTCTGATCTTGAAGACTTATGGGGCGACTTACCTAGAAGTCGTCTGCACTTCTTGGAAGTCGTCTAATGGAGTCTTCTCCCATGTCTCTCCTTCTTATAACAGATCTGAGCGTTTTGGTAAGTTTTTATGTCTGATTTTTTTATTTAGTCTCTTCATGTTGTATACAGTTCTTACTTTTTTCTCAAACTAAAACTCTCCAAACCCACTCTAATCTCTTTGACTTGAAAACACCAAATTTATATGATTTTTTCAGTTTTGTCTCGTCTTTCTCACTAATTTATCTTTTTTTTTGTAGATTTTTCATCACATGATTCTCATCTTCCATTCATTTAAAGGTAGATCTATTAATTTTAAATATGTATTTTTGTGTGTTCTATAAAGATAGATTTCTCCAATCTTCCACTATTTTTCTCTATTTTTAAGCCATTTGAACATTTTTGGATATGCAAGTTTTTCATATCTGAATTTGGAAGATTTTTGGGACGACTTACCTAGAAGTCGTCTAGATTTCTTGAAAGTCGTATGGGGTTTCTGGAAGTCTTTTGACTAAGTCTTCTTTCATATCAAGAGCAGTCCAGACTTGTCAGTTTATATGAATGATTTATAATAGTTTTGTTTGTGGTCTGTTTTGTAATTTGCATGTGTACTCATATAATTGTGATTTTTTTTTGTATAATCAGTAATAATGTTTTCCAAGATGTAATATATGTGCTAATAATATTTTTAGACATTTACAGATCAATGAAATAATTGACTTCATATTTTTTTTTCTTATTTTTGGATCTCTCATATGAAATAATAAAGTCCAGTGATCTTCTTCTCATCTTAATAAAGAATGTTGGTAATGTTTATACAACATTTTAAGAAGCATTTGAACCTTTCTTCCAACTCATAACAATAATACTTAAGAGATGGAACCAAACAATAATAATTAGTCAAAGCATATTACATTTTTTACAAGTTTTTGTTGAAAATGTAAGTTTTACATATCTTGAAGTTACTTAACACACTTAAAAATGCAAGACTTCTGTAAAAGACCTAAAAACTAGCGTAGAAGACTTAAAAACTAGCGTAGAAGACCTAAAAACTAGTGTAGAAGACTTCCACAGAAGTCTTCTCTCATTAGCTAGAAACTTTAATTAACATGAATGTTGGTAACCTCATAAATATTATCAATAAAGTTACAAATTTCATTCAGTAGCCCTAATATTGTCTAATATACATTAATTAACAAGAAAATATTAAATAGACTTTATAGCTTTAGAGAAAATACAAGTTTATTAAACATTCATGCATAAGACATTTACGGAAGTCTTTTGGACGACGTCCATAGATGTCGCCGTTTAGATCATTTTTGTTATTAAATTTTTAAAAAGACGATTTATACAGAAGTCGTCTCATTAACAGACTTCCCTAGAAGTCATCCTTTGTTAAAAATAAAATTCAAGACGACCTTCGACGACTTCCATAGAAGTCGTCTACATTAAACATGTTAGTTTTGCATTTGACTAAAATGTGTCAAAAATTTGACTTTTCCGAGACGACTTCCATGGAAATGGTCTACTAGAAAATAAAAACATTAATATTTTATTATAACTAGACGACTTCCATGGAAGTCGTTTCAGGTTAGTTTTGCAGTTGGAATATCAAAACAATTTTTTTTTCTGGATGACTTATGTGGAAGAAGTCGTCCATGATAACCAAGGTTTGACCAGAATCTCAGAGTAAAATCTTGGACGAAGTCGTCGACCGGATGACTTTCACAGTAGCCGTCTAGATTTTTTTTTTTTTTTTTTTTATATTCCAACTGCAAAACTAACCTCAAACGATTTTTGTGGAAGTCGTCTAGTTATAATAAAATATTGATTTTTTTTCTAGTAGACGACTTCCGTGAAAGTCTTCTAGATCTAGACTACTTCCATGGAAGTCGTCTGAAATTTTATTTTTTACAAAGAAAGTGGGACGACTTACATGTAAGTCGTCCAACAAAACACATTTTAAAAGTCAATTGCAAAAATAACTTCTGATTTGACCAGGAAGTCGTCTAGTTCCAGATGACTTTCAGGGAAGTCGTCTGAACGAACAGATCTAAGAAAAAACTAGATTTCATACCTTAAACTAGGGAGATAACTTCCTTAGCTCCCATAAATCTTCACCAAGAACACATAAGCTCAAACGAAAGTGACCCATTGAGAATCGTAAGCTTCAATGTCTCAGCGAACCATACAAATTTTAGAATCAAAATCTCTGGTTTTTATGGATGAATATTGAAATTTTATTTTTACAAAGAAAGTGGGACGACTTACATGTAAGTCGTCCAACAAAACACATTTTAAAAGTCAATTGCAAAAATAACTTCTGATTTGACCAGGAAGTCGTCTAGTTCCAGATGACTTTCAGGAAAGTCGTCTGAACGAACAGATCTGGGAAAAAACTAGATTTCATATCTTAAACTAGAGAGATAACTTCCTTAGCTCCCATAAATCTTCACCAAGAACACATAAGCTCAAACGAAAGTGACCCATTGAGAATCATAAGCTTCAATGTCTCAGCGAACCATACAAATTTTAGAATCAAAATCTCTAGTTTTTATGGATGAATGTAGAGGGAAATTAAAAGAGAAGTTGTTTTTAGTTGATAGGAATAGAGAAAGAATGAAAGATTTAACAATTTTGAGCATTAATAGCTTCAAATTTGTTGTTCATGGTGGTTGGTGTATTGATGGTAATGACAATCTTGTAAATACATGAAGATGATGAAGTTGTGAGAGTAAAAATGTATTTTTCGAAAAAAAAATCAGTGGTATTTTTGTGAATATTGTGAACTTCTGAGGTAAATAGGTCAAAAACAATTTCAAAAAAAAAAGTTAATTTTATGTTTGACTTAAAGTTTTGAGTCACATGTACAAATAGCCATTTAATTTTTGACAGATTTTACAATGAAAACAAATAGCATAAACAATAAAAGCAACTAAACAACACCAAATACAAAATCAAAACACAGCAAAATGCAGGAATGCGAAAACTGATCATAGTCTTGAATAACACAACAACGCACTTTGCATAGGATCGCAGTGAGCCAAGAGCTGGAGTCTCATTGTTGTGGCTGCTAAGTTGCCAAACCCTTTTCTTGTGGCTAGGGCTCATAGGTTTCACTTCAAGTCACTAGTCGTATTTTTTTTACATGACAATGTACTACTATCACTTTGTAATAATGTTAACATTCTCTTCGACAATCTCAGATTCCAGGATCGAGGTTTTACTAGAATTCAACCTTGTTCTAATTTAATTGATTGTAGGGTATTTGTAAGCAAATTGTGAAGTTATTTTATATAAAATGTAGACCTCTCCTTGGTAGGAAGACGATTTCGAGTGGAGCAACCATAATTCCCAAAATCAGCTGACTTGTTTTTGGTGTTTTCTTTGTTGATTCCATTGATGATGTTTTTCCGAAAATATGATACATTGGAGATAGAAGTAACATTGCAGATATATTATTAACAATCTATAATAAAATGGTGATCCTGATAAATCAATTTATGGACTTCCAACTTAAAATGAATTAGCAAATTATTGGAGTGGTTCAAAATCCTTATATATTACTCAAGTCTTTTACATTTCTCCAATGTGGGATTTTTATTTCAACACCCTCCCTCGAGATAATGGTGCGTATAGCCATTAATCTCGTAGAATTCATCATACCCCTCCGAAACCATGCTTTTATTCTTTAGCAATTTCGGAGAACCGAGTCTTCTCTAGACCATCAGCTAATGGGTTGATCGGACCACTGTCCGGGTCGGATTAATGGGTCAGGGTGTGGGTTCGCTCTGATACCATGACAAGTTTCCTTGGACTTCCAACTTAAAACCAATTGGCAATTAGTGCAGTGGTTCAAGTTCCTTATATATTACTCAAGTCCTTTACATCTTTTCAATGTGGGATCTTTATCTCAAGTTCATTATAGATTACTCAAATTCCTTACATCTTTCTTAGCAATATATATTTATTTTATTATATTTTACATGGTATCAAAGCCAATCGATTTTTAGGGGTCTAAAATAAAACTTCCGCTAGTTTTAACCTTTTGATGATGCTTTTCATCGGTGGTGTTGACAATGAAGGAGACGATGGTGCTGAAGACGATCCAGATGACGATGACGTGAAGCAACGTAAGCTTGAAATAAGTTCACGTGATCTCTAGCTAATGGGGTTGGTTTTATTAATTAAGAATGTTAGTGGCTTTTGTTTTTAGGCTACGTGCTAGTTTTGTTGCATTTAAACTATTAGTTTGGTTTTGGTGAGTGCTAGAATTAAAGAGAGAATTAATGATGGTTAAGGGTTTATGGCTTTCATGTGGATTTTTTTTTTTGTCTGAGATTTTTCTATAGTTTTAGAATTTCTCAAGAGTTATTTTCCCATAGTTTGGGATTTGTTGGTTATAGATTAACCATTACGGGGAAGTTTTAGTTATGCTCAAATTTTAAGTTTTAGTTATGCTCAAATTTTAGGTCAATTTGTTTAGGTCGAAGTTACGGACACAATTGTTTTTATGGAGCTGTAGTTGCGTCCACAGGATGTATTCCCATTGTCAAGATCAAAGAAGAGCTGATGTTTTCATCTCCCTTATCTAAGTTGAAGTTTATTCCCAAAGGAATCTACCGATTTATTTTCTTCGACATAGTGTCCACGACATACGTGGTCTGCTTTGTGATTACAGATTTGCGTGTTCCATCCTATGTTTGTCGTGCGGGGGAGTATTATAGATATGTTGGGCCGGAAGATATGTATCTTACAGACCAAGTCTTTGAAGCCCGTGAAACCCATAAAGACCGTCAAGATTAAAAGGAAAGACTTGAAGAAGAAGTTAATCTCAAGATATTCTTAGCATATTAACATTAAGTGTTTAGGAAAGTTAACATTATTTATTTTTAACATTATGTTAATGTTAGCGAAATATATATGCATATTGTATTATCATATTAAATCACAACACAATAATATATATTTTCTATACCCTATATATTATTTGAGTAGTGATTTTGCCACATGTTTTCTCTACAATCAATTTCACAAAAATGATGACATGGCTTCAAGAAAAATATGACATGGATTATTCCATTTATCGTTGATTATATTTTTGGTAAACTTTTTATGATATGGTAATATATCATACATTACATTTAACATTGATATTTATTTTTGGTAAACTTATTTAAAAATGGTAATATATCATACATCATCTATAAAATAACTATCTTCATATATAAAATTACAAATTTCGAAATTTATTTTATTTTATTTTCTATAATTATACAATTTTATTATTAAAGCTTTTGAAATTGCTACATTTAAAAAAAATATATTTCTAAACTTAAAATCATTAGTTTCTTATATATCTACAAATTTTATGAATATTGTTTAGTTTAAATTTTTGATAATTATACAATTTCATATCATTTTTTTAGTTTTATACAAATTGATCTAATTTTTGAAAAATATAAATTGATTTAATACATTTAACTAATATAAATAGATAGAAAGTACTATGTATTTATTTTTGGTAAACTTTTTTAAATATGATAATATCTCATACGTCTTTTATAAAATAAATCTCTTCATATATAAAATTACAAATTTCGAAATTTATTTTATTTTATTTTCTATAATTATACAATTTGATTATTAAAGCTTTCAAAATTGCTACATTTAAAAAAAAGATTTCTAAACGTAAAATCATTAGTTTCTAATATATCTACAAATTTAATGAATATCGTTTAGTTTAAATGTTTGATAATTATACAATTTTCTATCATTTCTTAGTTTTATATAAATCTCTATAATATTATTTGAGAAGTCAGTTTCCCACGTGTCGCGTTCACGTTAACTCTCACGGTGGTTGATTACGTTGATAGCCTTAATGAATTCAATATATCTAACTATCATCATTCAATTTTTATTTTATATTTTTTCCTTTTTATTTATATTTCCTTTTCTTTTATTTTTAAACTAACCTCTATAATAAATTAAATTTATAAATTTAGAAAACAAAAATATATTTTATATTTAGTGTAATTCATAATAAGGAAACTTCACAAAATAATCTTGTTGATTTAAAGTAAAGAAATAATCTATTTTAAGATTATTACAAAATATTTTAAATACATAAACTAAGATATATTTGATGAATAGAATTTAGTTTGATCTTTTTTATGTTCTTTCTATACTTTTAAATAACATATATGATAAAAAATATTTAAAAAAAACTTAAAACAAAAATATTTTCTACATATAATGTGATTTAAAGAAAAGTTTAGAAAATTAATCTTGATATTAAAATAAGGAATTAATATTCCTTTTAAAATGTATCAGTTGTGTTTTTAGCAATTTTGTACATGTCGCTACTTTATTTTTATAATTTTAGTTTTTAAATTAACATATACCAAACTAATAAATCCTATAAAATTAACATAGTCATGGTGCTATTTAACTAGTCAATTCATAACTATATATGCATATCTAAGATGAAAACCAAACTAATGCAATGAATACGATAAATATGATTTGGTTGAATGAGATTAGAGATACTCATACTTGAATTTGACGGAATAGATGGAACACAATATATCCACAAATGAGTAACTAGACCAATTTATTTATTTTTATACGAAGTCAAACATTAAATAAAAGATAAATATATTTTTATTATAGCACGACCCAACATATTACTAAATAAATATGAAATTCTCAAATAATGCTTTAAATATATTAACCAACTACTACAATTAATTTTATTTATTTATTTAACTTTGAATCTATCAACACTTTATTTTACTTTTACTATTTAATTTTCCAAACAACATATGTTAAATTATACACAATCTTACTAAAAATATATATGCAAATCTATGAAAAGAACCAAACTATATGAAAATATAAAATTAATCAAAATTTTAATCTGTATAACAAAAATATCTTAGTTTAATCGAAAAAGAAAATATTATCTAATATATATCCAAATAATAACCAAACAGTCAAGATATTATATATCCAAATTAAACGTCTAATTAAAATAACATAATATTATTTAAAATAAATCATGCATATTGATTAAAATAGAAATAACAGAATAACTAAAAATCAAAAATAAATATTATGATGTAAATAAACTATTATACTGTATTTATTTTCTAAATATTTATACATGTGCATGAGCACGGGAAAATCACCTAGTTATACTTTACATGTTGAGATAAAGATCTCACATTGGATATATGTAAGGGACATTGAGTCACTCCACTAATTGCCAATTGATTTTAAATTGGAAGCCCAAAAAACTTGTCATGGTATCAGAACGGACCCACACCCTGACTCATTAATCCGGCCCGACCAGTGGTCCGATCAACCCATTAACTGATGGCTCAAAGAAGGCTCAGTTCTGTCGAGATCGCTAGAAAAATAAAGCATGATCTCGGAAGGGAGTATGATGGATTCGCGAGATTAATGGTTATACGCACCATTATCTTCAAGGGGTGTTGGGATAAAGATCTCACATTAGATATATGTAGAGATATGAGTAATATATAAGAGATTTGGACCACTCTACTAACTGTCAATTAATTTTAAGTTGGAAGCTCGTAAATCTTATCAGATCCATTTACTAATCTGTGGGTATGTAGCTTGATTAAATGGGCTGGCACCTTCTACAAATCCTTCGACCAAACCTTTTGTATAGCTTACTCTAAGGGAATTAGAACTCCCTAAGGTACCTTGTCAGAAGTTTCTATAGTTAGGCTTCATTTCGGAGATATTTGAAAATGTAGTAATTATTACGAATTACTAGTTACATGTATAAACCACTCTAACTCTCCCTTTTCTATTCCTATACAATTATTTTGTTCCATTAATTTATAAAATTTATTACCAAGAACATATGATTCAAAATAAAATAAAACGATTATTCATTTATAAAAAATTTAAATGACTTCGGGTTATAATCAAAGAAAATATAAATAAATTAAATTATCAAAATTATTATCCAATTAATTAATCTAATACTTTATAAATAATTGACACAATATACATATATATATATATATATATATATATATCTTTTATAAAAAAAATCAGTG
>OVBX01008419.1:0-10031 GCA_900406325.1 Erucastrum elatum
TACTGTATTTCACTCTAATTCATATTTTCGGGTTTGGTTTTGATTTAAATTTTTGACTTATCTATATTTTTTATCTAGCCTTAAATACAAAGTTTCTAATAAGTGATTATCCACTATAGTTACAGAAACTTACATGCCAACCAAAATTTAATTATGTGGAAAACATAAATTTTTATTCCTTAAACAAGACTTATACAACATATATAAAAATGTTACATTGCAATAGAAAGTTTTCTTATTTTTATGTTTATTATGAAATTAAAATATCAATCAAAACCCGTGCAACGCACGGATCCATATCTAGTAATATTATAATTTATTTATTTAACAAATACAAAATTTTCCTTATATTTTCCAGATATTTACCTTATTTACATTTTGTTGGTAATGAACATGATATTATAACTTATTTAATTAAAATGGTTTCAATACAAATAATATGAAAAAATATTTAAATTATCTAAAATAAATGATTATAATTATAATAAAACCAAAATATATTTTTAAAATTTCAAATAAATGATTATATAGTAATTTTATTTTTGTATTATAACCAAAAAATGAAAAAAAATTATATGCTAATTTTCGTTTTTCATAATTCTTTTTATTATCTAAATATATATGTTTAATACATGTAAAATTATTTGAATAAAAATTACTATCAAATAATATTTTGTTTAGGAATTTAAAAATGAAAATATTACTATTAATGATATTTTTAATTACTTTTTAACAAAAAATATATTTGTTATTATCTTAATATATATGTTTTTAATTATAAGATGGATTAACACATGTCATAATCTTACATATATAATCGCCATGTGTCACAATCATGTTAATTAGTAACTTTGAAAACTAAGCTTTATATAATAAGATATATATATATATATATATATGTATATATATATATATTCTTTTTTTTCTTTATAACAAAAATGGATCATTTGTTTTATTGTCAGCACACATCTCTGAGTCCTGATGGTAAATTATTGACGATTGTGGGAGATAATCCAGAGGGCCTTCTCGTAGACCCCAACACAGGAAAGGTGCTCTGATACTATCTATTCTCTATGTTCAAGTTTTCTGAATTAAAAAAAAAAAGAAGTTTTTTCCTTCTAACTCAAATGGAATTTTTCTGACAGACACTGGGAACGCTAGCAGGACATTTGGACTTCTCCTTTGCATCAGCATGGCATCCAGATGGGCTCACTTTCTCCACAGGTAACCAAGACAAGACCTGCCGGGTTTGGGACATACGTAACCTGTCTAAGTCTGTTGCTGTCTTGAGGGGTAACCTCGGAGCAGTCCGATCCATCCGCTACACATCCGATGGGAAATACATGGCCATGGCTGAGCCGGCTGACTTTGTCCATGTGTACGATGTCTCGAAAGGGTATGAAACAGAGCAAGAGATCGATTTCTTTGGGGAGATATCGGGAATATCCTTCAGTCCTGACACAGAAGCGCTCTTCATCGGTGTTTGGGACCGTACTTACGGTAGTCTACTTGAGTATGGCAGGCGTCACAACTACACCTACCTTGATTCATTTCTATAACCAATTCGACCTTTCAGAAGAATAAAAGAGCTTGCACCCTCCCGTTGGCTTTGTTAACCGAGAAAAACAAAACAGATAGTATAATCAAATCTTTAGTGGTGTAAATAATGTGTTGTGTAAGTACTAGGATGTCACAGAGAGTCCATTAACTTAGCTTTTGAGTGTTGTTGAGGTTCTCATGTCTGTGTGCACATGTGTTGAATTTCAGCTTGTGTTATAAACTCTTTACTCTTAACACATCAGGTGACATGAGTCTGTAATTGACGGATGAAATTGAACGTAAAGAAATAAAACTAGGTGAAACGTTATAAGGAGAACCGTCCAAACTGTGAGAGCGCTTAGCTTAAACGCAAATACTGATTCTGCGTTAAAATTTCGTTTATGTATTTGGAGTTGGACTAAATCATAACAAAAACAATGTAAGGCTCTTTCTAGAAAACGTCTAAACTATAAGAGCCTAAATGTAAATACTAATTTAGTGTTGGATTGAAGCAAAACAAAGCAAAAGAGTAGGGTGTTATAGAGAATCTGCTAAACTAGGAGGGGCTTGAAGACAAAATATTTTGCCTGAAATCTCATAATCCAAAACCAACCAACAAGAGAATGCCACGTCATCAACATAGATCGTGTCCTCCTCACAACAAAATCTTGTATCGTCTCTCCTCCAAGAAATCATAAATCTAAAACCACTCGTTCTCTCTTCCGCTAGAACTCTCAAAAAGAAGAAGAAGATAACATGGCGACAAGCGCATCTGCTTTGCTCACACCAACAACAACCTTCTCCACTACAATCTACCAGAAAAACCCCAACTCCATCTCATTCCACGGCCTCCGTCCTCTCCGCCTCGGCGGCTCCTCCTCTTTACCTAAACTATCCACCACCTCCGGGAGAAGATCTTCCTCCGCCGTCGTGAGAGCCGAGCTCAGCCCATCCGTCGTCATAAGCCTCAGCACAGGTCTCTCCCTCTTCCTCGGCCGGTTCGTCTTCTTCAACTTCCAGAGAGAGAATGTTGGGAAGCAGGTGCCGGAGCAGAACGGCAAAACCCACTTCGAAGCCGGAGACGACCGTGCCAAGGAATACGTGAGCCTCTTGAAATCGAACGACCCTGTTGGATTCAACATCGTCGATGTTCTTGCTTGGGGTTCTATTGGTCACATCGTTGCTTACTATGTCTTGGCCACTTCTAGCAATGGCTACGATCCTAGCTTCTTTGGCTGATCTCTCTCTCTGTCAATTTGTTCATGTATATGTTTGACTTGTATCTCAAGCTACCTAATGTATTCTCCTCTTTATATATGTTTCTTCCACCTCTATTTGTTAGGGCATTTAATCTCTCTTTCGTTTGCAACATTTAAATATACTACTACTAGAAGGTTTCGTATGGTATTGGTGTCCAGCCGCAATTATGTTCAACAGAAACTAGATTTGTGGCCAGCCACCAAATCCACCTATAGGAAAGAAACTAGATTTTCACTGCCCGCGCAACTCAACAGCTGTGGGAAGTAGAAACTGAAACAGAATCACTTGATCAATTAGCCTTCCTTAAAAAACTGATCCAGTTCCCAAGGCAGAAGAATCTTATTGTTTGATTCTTTTATGTACTACTACTGGCTCGTCCAATTTCCGAGAGGTTTAAAAAAAACGTTTTTAATCTCCTTTCGCAAGGCGTTGATTATTTGTATAGATATGGCGGAGCAGGTTTCTAGGGATACATCGGTGTCGGTGGCGGTTTCCACATTTCCTGGTTTCAAATTCTCTCCGAGGGACAACGAGCTTTATTTCGTATTACTTGAAACGGAAGATGGATGGGTTGGAAAGGTCCGTCGAGATTAAATTAAATTAAACCTTAAGGTGTCGAAAGTGATGAAGCTCTATTTTAGGTAGATTTCTATCTTTAGAAATTCACTGTCAAGAAAAGAAATTCACTGTCAAGAAACAGCACCCATATGATCAGGTGTATGATGCATCCTTTCACATCTGGAGTTCTTATTCAAATGCGTTCAGATAACACACCCTCGGAAAGTATCAAAAGAAAAGAGCACTCGACCTCAAAATTTGCCTTCTCCTGGACCCGAGTTCATTCAAAATACATGATTGTACATGTATTAAAGACTAGCTATTTAAGTAACTACGAGGTCACAAATAAATTCACATAATCATTCAAACTGTCCAGATACAAAGACAATATCAATTGACAAATTTATTCTTTAATCACAATCATCCATCAAAATTGAGTAATGACAACTGTTTAAACTTTTAGAACATTCATTTATGCATTATACTTGTTCTGCTTCGATGCATTAAGCCTAGGTCAAATATTTTATTACAATGACATGTGTTTTCGTAAGTCGCCAAGTGAGGAACCTTATATAATAAATAACTTGTTCACTTGTTAACTTATTAGGAACTAAACTCGCGTAGGCATTTTATTAGTTACAGAGTGTTTTTAGAGTTCAACAATTTCAATACAAATCAAGTTTACCATAAAACCACACAATGGTATAGAAGTACTCTCATGCTAATAGAAATACGTAACTGCGGAAACAATATAAGGAAGAAAAACAGTTTATTGTTATGTAAAAGATGCCAAGATTCCAGATCGAAATCAATGAGACAATTCTACAACTTATTATCATTAAAAAGAAAGAAATACGAAAACAGAGAGATGAAGTTTCAAACAGAGAAGACAACAAGAACAACAACCAGATAACACACTACAGACTCTCTTTAGCCTCGGACAAATACTCAGTCCCAGCTGCGTGACCATTTGCGGCTGCTGTCGATGCATCAACCGGAGCTACACTTTCTGCACCCTCAGGATTTCGGTAAACCACTCCTCTGAGCTCTTGCGATCCCGTCTTCAATGATTACAAAATACCCGTTTCCGTTTCCGCACTTCCCATCGGTGAACCCCTCAAGTAAAGTGCCAGGTTGCAGTTTTAGAAGGCCTGAAAGTTATAGAATGCAAATCTATACGTTGGTTTGCGAGTATTTGAGTACCTATGTCATGATTTGCAGATTCGTTGACAAGGCGTTTCAATGCTTCTTCAGCAAGAAAAGGAGAAGAGATTGTGTTGTTAATCTCGGATCTCCATGTAGAATTAGATTTTTTTTAAAAAGAAGATGAATGTTGTTAATGTATCAGACCTTTTCCAGAAGGAAGACATTGGCTCTTTGGAGAAGTACAGATGCTCCAACCAATAGAGAATTTTAAGATAAGTCTTCCTTAAAACATGCACTGCATTTTTCACTTCTATCTTCAGATTAAATGTCCCAATCACTTCTTTGCACTTACCATCCATGATCACCTAGAATCAACAAAAAGAACAAAAATCTCATGTACATTATTTGCTAATTGATTTTGTCACATGTGTTTTCTACAATCAAATTCACAAAAAATAATTTGACATGGCTGATAAAATTGATGACATGACTTCCGAAAAAAATATGACATGGACAATAACATTTAATGTTTATTTATATTTTTAGTGAATTTTTAAAAATATGATAATAACTCATACTCTCTCTGACTCACTTTAAGTGGAGTTTTAGGGAAATTTTTTTTGTCTCATTTTAAGTGATGTTTTCAAGTTTCTAGATAAAAAGTAAATGTATTTTAATATTTTTAATTATTTATATTCTGTAGTATGATTGTTTATTGGTTGAATTTACTATAATCAATGCTGTTTTTAGGCAAACGAGAAAGATGAAATAAAAATTTGTACTTTCTTAATCAACGTGCAAAAACCTAATAACTCACTTATTTTGAGACGGAGGGGGTATATTACATTTAATGTCGATTTATATTTTTATATTTTTTTAAAAAAATATGGTAATAAGTTAATAACTCATACATCATCTATAAAATAAATATATTCATATATAACATTTCTAATTTCAAATTATTATTTTATTTTTTTTCTTTTTATAAATATATAATTTGTATTACTGTGTCTTTCAAAAATTGCTACAATTTTTTTTAAAAAATTAAATTTCTAATCATAAGATCATTAGTTTCTTATATATCTACAAATTTTATAAATATTGTTTACTTTAAATTTTTGATAATTATACAATTTTATATTATTTTATTAGTTTTATACAAATTGGATTAATATATTCAGACAATATAAATAGATTAAAAACTCTATCTAAAATTATAATTTAAATATATACATATATATTATTAAATATATTTTTAAATAAACACAATTATTTTATCTTAATTTAATATTTAACTAAATCATATCTATATTAAATATTGGTAAGAAAACAATAAAATTTATAATATTTAATAAATATATTTTAAAATATAAGTTAAATTTACAAAATTTATTTCTACATATGGTGTGCAGGGAAACACTAGTGAAGTAGAACTGCATTGCATATTTAATACTTAAGCCATGTGCATTGAGGGATGATAGGAAAAGTTCACACGACTTTCAAAGAAAAAATATATTAAAATAATCCAAATTTGTTGAATCTGTGTCACGTAAAGTTTTCCCAACGATTCGGTTCATGACTGTTATGCGGGTCCCACGACACGTAGTGGTCCGCAATTAGCAGAATTATTAATTTCTTTTTAATAAAAAAATAGAAAACAAAAAAATAAAATAATCAAAAGTATTATCTTTGAACCTTTCTCCTAAGGTTCGCTAATGCTCTTGCCCTTAAAGAACTTCATGTTCAATGGAAGCAATAACATAAAGATAACTTTTTCAATACTGTGTCGATTGGTGACCTCGACGGAAAGCTGATGCAGATCCAGAATTTCTCCACCCACATTAGGCTTCCTTTTACAAATCAATGTGCAGAAAGACAGTCATGCAACCATTAAATAACACAACAACAACAACAAAAGAAAAAAAGTTGTATATGCAAAACTCACTTGACAATTCTGCCAGAATCTTTTTTCTCAAAAAAAAAATTCTGCCGGAGTCTTGGAGCAAATCACGAAGCTTAACCCAGAAAAAAATCAGAGTTCTCAATGAGATATAGGTAAGTAGTTATACCAGAGGAATCAGCGTCGCTCTTGTTGTCTGAAGAAAAGCCATAAGCGGGAACTAGTTGAAATTGCCAATACGTTGAATTATCATTGGTCAACATCTTTTTTGTTTAAAAGAGTTGATTTTTTTGTTTTTTTTTTTGCAAAAAGCAGTTGATTTTTATTTTGTCTAGAATGTTCTGATTTACCCTTCAAATGTTTGTGTAAAATATAGAATTTTCATACAAAGATGTAAACTTGCATGTTTAAGATTTAATTTGAGGGGAAGCAATGCAGTATTTTCTTCTTACAAGAAATTATAGGCTAGTATTTATACACTTTTTTACATTGGTCTACCAGTTACCTTGTTCCCTTTTTACATAATCTGTTTACACGAAAGTAATTAAATTTGAATCCATGACCACGACTAAATACTAACGGTTCAGATGTTGAATATATTTTGATCTTTTTTTTGGTAAAAACTTAAAATATAGCCAGCGGGTATATTTGTACAGTTATGTAGAAATTAAGTCAAGCAAATAATTTAATATTTGAATTATTTTACATATAGTAAATAATTAATTTTGAGTCGATGGCTCATACTGATGTTGAATTTGATTTTTTGGGTAAAAATTAAAATAGTCATTGAATAGATTTGTCTCTATATTCGAAAATTAAGTCAAGTGAATAGTTATGGTATTTGATTAGTACAGTTATTGTATATGTAAATAGCTAAATTTAAATCTATCATTAGTAAATGGTACAATATGCTTTTTTAATAATAATTTAAAATAGTCAGCATACAAATTTGTATCGATATTTAGAAACTAAGGGTACAAATGACAACGTGCATGACAAATGACAACGTGTACTGCAGTACATTCCGAACTTAAAACATGGATAAAAAAACTATATTAAATGACTGCCATTTATATTTGAATAATTCAATCAATGCACATTAATAAATTCACGGTTACACTTTTTTTTTTTGACAACTTCACGGTTACACTTACACAAGAGAATCAAGCAACTCTGGCAGCTCTAGAGGATGAGGCTATGGTCCATACCAAATCATTGTTATTCAAAATATTATTATGGTATAGTTTAATACTAGATTTTGATCTTGGTTTTAAAATCGTGAGATAATTTTAAAATAAAAAATTATTTGTGTAATATATGACTTTAATAAAAAAATTAGTTATACATGTTTCAAATATTAGTTTATCCTATTATTTATGGTATATTTTCATGTTTAAAGTTCAATTTTATTGAATCAATATTATATTATAAAAATAAAAATAAGCTAGTCTGTTCATTCAGTTTACTTTATATTAATATAATATTTTTAGTAATATTAGTTATTGAATGAAAAGTTATTTTACTTTAATTGAATCAATATTATATTTAAAAATTAAAATAAGCTAGTCTGTTCATTCAGTCTACTTTATATTAATACAATATTTTTAGTAATATTAGTTATTTATAATTTCACTTTTTGTAATTATGCAAGTGTTTTAATCAATAATTTTCTCTTTTTATTGGCCAAAATCAACAATGTCTTTATCAAATAATTTATATACAAGTTAATAATTAAATGTTAATAATGCTGAACATAATGTTTTAGATTGCTTATAAATATAACAAATGGCAAAATGTTTGGGATTTAGATTGCTCAACACTGTAATTCTCGAGGCATTTCAAGAGAGTCTAACGTCTAAGAAAATGAACATAATGGTTTAGATTGCTTATAAATATAACAAATGGCAAGGGCGGGCTAATGCAAAAAAAAAAAAAATAAACATAATGGTTTTAGATTGCTCGAAGCTGTGATTCTTAGACGTTAGGCTCTCTTCAAATGCCTCCATAAAAGACTAAGGTGAAATTTCGTTTTTTTTTTGCATTATCCCGCCCTTGGTTGAAAAACTTGGTTAACTAAATATTTATCCCGAAAATTTGATGAAAACTCGATTAAACAACTAATTGAGCAAATCAAACCTTTTCTATAGTCAAATAGAAGAACTTTCGCTAAAAACCATAAAAACTTGAAAGACCAATAATACTATTAACCGGCTATTTTGCAACATCTTTTTAAAAAAATATTGTAAAAAAATCAGAAAATTAAAAAAAAAAGACATATTGAAAATGAAAAACGACTATGACAACAATCTTGAGTTTCAAGACCACATCATCTTCCTCTAATCTCGAGAATTCAAGAGAACAAAATAGTTCATTCAAGACTCATGAAACACAAATTAAAAAAGCTTATGGATATCAAAAAGACTGAGATGAATGTTGGATTTCTTACCAACTAAGATTCTGAGAGCATTCAAATATTGTATCTTTTGACATAAGAGTTGGGGGATCCTGCAATTTATAAACAATCCATTTAGAGAAAAAAAACAAGGAAATAACATTGAACCAAAGAACAACAAGAAAGATTTAAACTTCAAAAATTAACAGAGAGAATGAATCAAATCAACTAAAACACCACCATCATGATAATCCACTGCTTCGGAAATGAGAATACATCAACAAACCTCATAAAACTAGACAAAAAATTGATTTGTGAAGAAAAAAGGTTTGCTTTACTTGGAGAGAGTATCATGCGGGTATTATGTTATGTTTCGATTATAGTTATGGTGTTTTGATTCTCTTTCTCTGGCACTGTTCTTTTACTATGATGCGATCTGCAATCTACGATATGCGACCTGCGACCAGTCAAAGGGCGCATGTTGTTCTTTTTTTTTGTTGTCGTGTAACCTGTGATTGGTCCCAAGTCGCATGTTGTTGTTCATTTTGATGTCGTGCGACTGATCGCGTTTCAAGTCGCTTGAAAAAACAGTAACTAAAAATTAAGAAAATTTTGATCATGCGGCTGGTTGTAGGTTGCAGGTCTCTTTGTCGCTGATCGCAGATTGCAGGTCGCGCAACAGGGAAGCGAATAGAGCATCTCCCCATTTATCTCCCATAGACAATTGGTATGAGAAAGAAAAAATTTAAAAAATATATAAATTGATTAAGGAATAGGTTTAGTGTAGGAGATGTAGGGGTAGTAGTGTCACTAAAAAATAGAATAGTAAAAATCATACTCTAGGAAATTATAAAGTTATCAGTGAATTAGGGTGGACACAAATGAAATTTCCGGATTTTAGAGGTATTTGTGATCTGATCCGTTTCAGCCGAATAATTAATTATCCGATCCGAGTCGATCCGTACCTATCAGGATATACAATATCCTGGTATTCGAAAAGTTAAAGATTTTATGATTCGATATCCGATCTGATCCGTAAAAATAAAATAACAATTAAAGTATAAATCAAAAATAATGTAAAATAATAGTATTTCTATAACAAAAATAAATTTTTGTTTATTTTTAAAATTATAATAACTAATATAACAAATTTAATAAATAAAAATACTGTAAAAAATATATAAAATATAATATTTATATAACTTATATAAATATATCTTTAAATATATATATATA
>OVBX01008421.1:0-10030 GCA_900406325.1 Erucastrum elatum
TTTTGAGTATTAAGAGGAAATACAAGTGAGTTTACAAAGAAGAATATCTTGTGCTCTATCATTTGGTGCGGTGAGCGACTTCGAGATACGTGAGGAAAAGACGATGACGTTGACGACGAGAAGCAGTGCCGTCGACGAATCGTTGCAGAAGATCAGTGCGCTGGATACCGCCGTCGCCGATCTAAATCAACGATTCAACACACTCGATGAGAAGTTCAACAGAATCGAAGCGACGAGTGCGATCAATACCGATTCACTTACAGCGACGGTGCGTAACGCGGAATCAAAGATCGATCGATTGGAGGCGACGATCAACTCGTTCATCGCGGCGTTCAATCCTCGCCAGTTTCAAGGGGAGTCGAGCAGAGATCAGATTCCACCTCCGATCGTTCACGAAACGACTCAGGTATCGCATCCTTCCTTGGAACGAAGTAGAGATAACGTTGAGCTAGGTTATCGGTGTAGTGGTCATAGATCGGAGAGTAAGGAAGGAAGATATAAGAAAGTAGAAATGCCTGTGTTTGCTGGTGAACATCCGTTCGATTGGATTGCTCAAGCAGAGCGATACTTTCGAGTGACGCACAGTGATCAAGATCGACAGATGGAACTGGTATCTTTGAGTCTGACAGAGGATGCGTTGAGCTGGTTCAACTATGAGCTAGAGTATATACCTTTTGCAGATTGGTCAGAGTTCAAGCGTCGTCTGTTGGCAAGATTCATAGAATCTTTTGAGAAAACTCCGGGGAAGAGATTGTTCGGTTTGCAGCAGACAGGTTCAGCTTCAGAGTACGTCAGGGAGTTTCAGGAATTAGCTCATCAGGTTAAACTAGCTGAAGAGAATTTGATCGATATCTTCTTTAACGGCTTGAAGCAAGAGCTTAAAGAAGTGATCAAAATGAAGGAGCCTAAAACATTGCCTGATCACATTGAAGCAGTGATGAAGATGGAAGATAGTGACTTTTGCAAAATGTTCGCTTTACTTAAAGATCAGGAGCTGAAGTCAGGAAAACAAACTACGAAACCGACCACACGCTATGGTTCCCAATTTTGGAAACCAAAGCAACAAGCTCTTGACTCGGGGCAGAAGCAAGAAGAGAAACTAAGTCAAACAAAGACGCTGGAGAAACCTCTATTGAAGCTTTCTGACGCAGATTATGACTATAAACGGAAGAATGGCTTATGTTTTAAATGTCCTGAGAGATGGTCGAAAGCGCACGTTTGCAAAAACAAATCTTTACAAGTAATGGTGGTGAATCAAGGATGTGAGATGGAACTGATAGAGGAGGAATTCTTTGAAGCAAGTGAGGGTGATGAAAGAACTGAAGTGATGGAGCTGTCTCTGTATTCCTTTATGGGTTGGTCTTCTCCGACAACAACAAGAATACACGGGAAGATTGGAAAGACAAATGTAGTGGTTTTGATTGACAGCGGAGCTACACACAACTTCATCTCACCGGGGGTAGTTAACAAAGCTCGGCTACAGTCATCAAAAGGCAGTAAGTTCACAGTGATGGTGGGTACAGGTATTTCAGTTAATGGGTCTGATATCTGTAAGAATGTGGAGCTGCAGTTACAATCAGTGCTGGTCACTACCAACTTTATCGTGTTAGAACCGGGTAGTGCAGATGTGATCTTGGGCGTTCAGTGGCTACGGACGTTAGGCAGATGTGAGGTTGATTGGGAAAATCAAGAACTATCGTTCATGACAAAAGCTGGTAGAGTTACGTTACAAGGGGATGTGATGTGTGATAGAAGAGTTGGGGAACCTTTGCTCGAATATGCTGGAGTTGAGTGGAATGGTACAACTATGACGATGTTCACGGCAGTAGCAGATACTGAACAACAATTGTCACCACAACTGACAGCTTTGTTACAAGAGTATGATTCGGTTTTTGCTGAGTCGACTACGCTACCACCACTCAGAGGATTCGAACATGCTATACGCCTTTGGGAAGGAACTAAACCGATCTCTGTCAGGCCATACCGTTACCCTCATTCACATATGGAGACTATAGAAAAGATGGTTAAACAGATGCTGGAGTCAGGAGTTATACGTAACAGCAGGAGTCCTTATTCTAGTCCTGTGTTACTTGTGAAGAAAAAAGATGGAGCATGGAGATTCTGCGTTGATTACAGAGCAGTTAACAAGGCAACAGTACCCGACAAGTATCCAATTCCAGTGATAGACCAGTTACTGGATGAATTGTATAGCGCAGTGATCTTCTCTAAGCTAGACTTACGCTCAGGATATCATCAAATTCGAATGGTTGATGCTGATATTGAGAAAACAGCCTTCAAGACGCATGAGGGACAATATGAATTCGTAGTGATGCCTTTCGGATTAAGCAATGCGCCTGCTACATTCCAAGCACTCATGAATGAGATATTCAAACCGTTCCTCCGCAAATTTGTCTTGGTATTCTTCGATGATATTCTGGTATACAGTCGTTCAAAGGAAGAGCACAACAACCATCTAACTGTGGTGTTACAAACGTTACTGAAGCATCAGCTGTTCGCTAACAGGAAGAAGTGTTCTTTTGGTCAACACCAGGTTGAGTATCTCGGCCATATCATCTCAGCCGAGGGTGTTGCCACAGACCCTGCGAAAACTGAAGCAATGAAGAACTGGCCAACGCCACAGACAGTTAAAGAGCTAAGAAGTTTTTTGGGTTTAACTGGCTACTACAGGAATTATGTGAAGGGTTATGGAGTTATTGCTCGACCTCTTACAGATTTATTGAAATCTGAGAACTTTGATTGGTCAAGCAAAGAACAACAAGCTTTTGAGGGTCTCAAACAAGCTATGATCACAGCCCCAGTCTTAGCGTTACCAGACTTCAACGCTCAGTTTGTAGTGGAGACGGACGCATCTGGTTATGGGTTAGGAGCTGTTTTGATGCAAAATCAGAGACCAATTGCTTATTTTAGCAAAGGGTTAAGTGATAGAGAACAACTGAAGCCGATTTATGAACGAGAATTGATGGCTATAGTAATGGCTGTACAGAAATGGAAGCATTACTTAATGGGGTCGAAGTTTCTTATTCACACAGACCAGAAGAGTTTAAAATTTCTACTTGATCAGAGAGATATTTCGTTAGACTACCAGAAGTGGTTAACGAAGCTGTTGGGCTATGATTTCGAGATACTTTACAAAGCTGGTGTGGAGAATAAGGTAGCAGATGGGTTGTCGCGGGTTATGATAAACAGAAGTATCAGCGCTGAAGGTATTCTTTGTGCTTTGACAGTGTCTTCGTCTATTGAGATGCAACAGATTTTCGACGAGTTGGATAGTGATGAGAAGATCACTAAGTTGATAAGAGAGGTGACGTTAGGCAAGTGTGAAAAGCAGGGTTATTCGGTGGTTTCAGGACGTTTGATGTACAAGGGAAGGTTGTTCTTACCTCGTGAGTGTCAATTCATCCCTCAGATTCTTAAAGAATACCACAATGGAGTGTTGGGTGGTCATTCGGGCATTCTAAAGACGATCAAGCGGATTCAACAACTGTTTTATTGGCCTCACATGATGGACAAACGTATCACCCGCAGAGTGACGGACAGACGGAGGTGCTAAACAGATGCCTTGAGTCATATTTGAGATGCTTCACATCAGCTCATCCAAAGCTGTGGCATAAGTACTTGGCTTGGGCAGAGTTTTGGTACAATTCTTCATATCATACTTCGCTCCATACATCACCTTTCAAGATGGTTTATGGAAGAGATCCGCCTCAGTTATTGTGGTTTGAAGAAGGGTCTACGAGCAATCATGAGTTGGAGGAGATGTTAAAGACAAGGGATGCGATTCTCAAGGATGCAAGGGTCCATCTGCTACGGGCGCAGGAGCAGATGAAAAACAATGCTAACAAGAAACGTCGCGATCTGGTCCTTGAGGTTGGTTCATGGGTGTACCTCAAGTTGAGACCATATCGTCAATCATCCTTGACAAAATCTTTCTGTCAGAAGCTTGCAGCAAAATACTATGGACCATTTCTGGTCTTGGAACGTGTGGGTGCAGTGGCATATCGCTTGCAGCTTCCAACGGAGAGCAAAATCCATCCTGTTTTTCACGTGTCCCAGTTGAAACCTGTATTGGGGAAGGAGCATGAAGTCTCTCCTTTACCGGTAATGCTGGAGGAGTCGGAGGAGTATATCTTAGAGCCAGAACATATACAGAGCACTCGTTACGATGCGGAAGGTCATCTTGAGGCTCTGGTTCAATGGAAGGGCTTGCCTGATCATGAGATGACATGGTTTCGGGTGAAAGATCTTGCTAGGGAGTATCCCAACTTTGAGCTTGAGGACAAGCTCTCTCTTACCGAGGGGGGTAATGATAGGAGTTGGAGAGTTTATTATAGGAGAAGGAAGAAGGATACTGAGAGGAGTGATGCAGTGGATCAGCTGGAAGAATGATCTACGTGTCACATTATTGAGAGTCGTTGCAACTGAGTCTGTTATGGCTGTTACGAGTTTGTTAGTATTGAGTCGTTGTATATAAGGAGTAGAATGTTCATTGTTGAAGGTGACTTGATTGTGAGTTGTAATCTGGGAATCTCGAAAGAGATTAGGCTTAGTACTTGTACATTTTGAGTATTAAGAGGAAATACAAGTGAGTTTACAAAGAAGAATATCTTGTGCTCTATCACACAAACCGGCCGTTACTGTAGCAATATTTTACACAATCAACGCCGACGTGTCTCCTACCAAACTCCTCACTGTTATTATATCAATATCTTGCTTCAGTTGTTCGCTTCTATTTATCTTTTGTTCAACAATATCCAGGAAAATTCAAGAAAAAGAAATAGTGCAACAATCTTGAGTCGTCACCATAGTAGAAAAGACTTCAAAGCAACATCTGCAATATTCATAAGCATGATCAAGACATACTTTGGAGGAATCAACAAAGGTTAACTAAGACTTTCAACAGATAAGAGAAGCTCTATATACAAAGGTGTTGCTTGACCGTGATACTGGGCTCTGAAGATAGCTTGAGTCCTCAGGTTTGATCTTTCTTCTCTCTTTCTCTCTCTTCTCAGGTTGCTATCTGTTTACTGGTTATGTCATCAAAGTATGATTGTTGATATCTGCTTTTTTTGTGGCTGAAGTCTCGGATATATCTATTGCCTTTTGGTGTCGCATTCTATCCTATAGCTAGTATCATTTTTGAAAATTTCCAGTGCTTCGCTGCTCTGCTGTATTAATTAAATACTCTACCGTAATTTAATCTGAAACTTCTCTATTAAAAAATCATTACATTTTAAGCACTTTCTAGAGAAAAAACTATTTTCTTTGGGTCGGATTCTTTTGGCTTATCCAACAGAGTTGTGAAATATGAAATTTGATAATTATTTTATTCGCTTCTAAAGCCTTAGATACTTCCGGCTTTTATTTTATTTCACGTACTCAGTACTCAGTACTACATTATCAGGACCATTATTATTTCAGAAACCATTACACACACGCGTGCAGGGATTGATCATATTCCAGTTACAATCTGACCAGGTTCGTCGCTGCAATAGTCGCATAAACACTTAAAATTACCCATCCCTTTCCAAATGCATCGTCCACCTTTAGCTCCCTTGTCCTTACGGCAATTTGTATAACAAAACGTCGGAAATATCATTGGCGCACAGAAAGCGGAGCCAACATCACCACCATATTCTTTCAGGCACTCGCTATCCTGAGCTTCTATCTCTGCCACTTCTGCTCATTGTATATATAGAAAATATTTGAGAAAATAGAAATCACATTTATCATAAACTTACTAGATCATTTACAGAAATACCTTCTAAATCATTTTTTTGTCAACTTCTGAATCATTTTAATTACGAATTACATAAATTTTAATAAATATATAAACATGGAGTTAGTTATTTACCAAATATAACCAGAAAGAGGATGAAAAATGCAGCAAAGGAAGAAACTGACTTCGTTGCCATGGCCATCTTCTCACTCTATTTCTCTACTCTCTTTGTTTCCCTTTTGAGATAATTTGTGTACCCGAACCATGGTATTTATGTTAATCGCTGGGGCTATAAATTAGTATTATCGAGTCATTAGCTGTTATCAGTACAACAAATTATTTATCCTAATCATCTTACCACGTGATAATTGATGTATCTAAATGAGTTTAGTGATCTTACCATGTGCTAGTTGATAAGGAACGTATAAAAATAATAATAAGAAACTACCACTAAACAGTCATTACGCTGTTATCAGTACTATAAATACATATATCTAAACGATCTTACCATGTGATAACTGATATGGAACGTATAAAACAGTAATAATAAATTATCATCATTAAAGAGCCATGCAGCTGGCATCAGTAAATATATTTTTTAAACGATCGTTACCAATTTCTGATAATTGATAAGAAGCATATTTAAAAAAGCTTCGCTACTACATGATGTGTTTAAAATCCGGAACCGAAACAAGAAATTGGATCCGTATTCGATCAAAAATATGAAAATATCTGAATAGACGTAGCTAATGGTGAATTTTTTTCTTAAAACACTGTTTTTATTGCTTGGGGACCAAGAAAGTTCAAAAAGCGCCAAAATTCAATACCAAAAAAGATGCGATAGAGGACAAAGCAGGGACAAGGATCCAGCTCTCCGTGCTAGGACTGGGCACGGATACTCGTTACTTGCCTTATATCCATTACTTGATGCGTATTTGCTTCGTTTTTTCAAGTAACCGTTGTTGTCAAGTCAAGTATCAAGTCGTTAAGTTTTGCTACTTGCAAGTACAAGGCAAGTAACAAGTATCACAAAAATGTTAATGATCCGCCTTGATATTACTCGTTACTTATTTTATGTCTACAAAAATGATAACTGAACCATACAAATCAAAGTCCTAAACTGATATTCATATGTTGTAAGAAGTAAACAATACTTTCATATCGAAATATATGTATTATATTCTTTTTTTATATTATGTGCAAATATTTTATTTAAAATAACACTCGTGTTTTTACACATCGAATAAACAAAATGAAATTTCATAACCTTCTCCGTAGAATATTATATATTAAGTAATTCTTAGAAATTTGAAAATATATCCAAATAATTCATAAATATTTGTAAGTATTAAGTAATCGAACAAAACAAGTAATTTTCAAGTAGCATGTTTTGAGACAAGTATTCGATATAACAAGTACTCATTTCCGACAAGGCAAATACCAAATCTAAAAATGCAAGTACTCGCTTTGCGTCCACCCCTACTCCGTGCTTCCACTTCCAAAAGTTTCATCAACCAGCGAGGACCACCCAAAGCTACATAAGATTAATATCGATGTGCAATTTCTTCAGTGACTTTGTTCCTTAAGCCAACGACATGTTCCACCGAACATTGGAGAGGCAAGGCTTGCACAAACTGGTCAGACAGCTCACTAAACCATGGGAACTTGGTCCGATCGAGGAGAGTCTCCCGACTCGAGAACAATTCGATTCGATGATGACGTTCGTATACTATACGAAACCAAACTTTCCACCACCCAACAAAAACTTTTAAGCTCAGCTTCCAGCTTAGACCTGACATCAGTTAAAGCTCTACGACCATGTAACAGAGCCCTACAATCGTGGTTCCGAATGGTTCAAGAAGCTCCACATAAATCGGTGGGGCAATAAAAATTGGTAAAATTTACACCAAATTTATAAATATCTTAGGGTCAACTTCCACACCCAAAATGTAAGTGGTTTTCTCACCGGATGTAACTTATTACAAAACATATTAAAATTCGAAATATTACTAAGCGAATTCGAACAGATAATTCAAAAATATAAGAAAAAAACTAAAAAACTTTGGGAAAATAGTCATTTAAATCATGAACTTTTCATTTTGGTTGAAAAAAAACATGAACTTTGTCTTGGACCATTTAAACCACCAACTTAGTTTAACTAGCCATTTTAACCATCAATTTAGTTTGACTATACCAAATTACACACGACGTTAACTCAGCTAACAGATTGATTAAACGGAGTTAATCACTGTTACTAATTCCCTCAAGTCCAAATGACTTCATTTAAAAATCTTTTAAAAAATTTGCATTTAGAAAGAATCAAACCCATAACTTTAGACACTATCGTTGGGAAGACAAACCACTAGACCACTTACGTCTTTCTTAATATGAATGATTACTAATAGATATTATTATGCAACATCTTTTCCATTCTAAATCCCTAAATAATTTATAAACATTAAAATTTGTAGATAGCGTATTAATTATTCAAAATTTTGTGACTGTTGTTAAAGATATTAATTTTTATTAACAAATTAATATTATCAACTTATTTATAATATTAATTTTTATTTATAAATTTTTATTTAAAATACTACTTATAAATAAATAAATGATATTACATAATTTTTAATTAATAGTAATACAAATTTATTTTTAATTATCATTTTTAATTAAAAATATTTTAGTATTATTAAAAATTATAATTAATAATAACTTGTACGATTTAATTATAACTAGATTTTGATCCGCGGTTCGAAGCACGGGTGAAGCGCAGATTTTTTTATTATAAACAAATTTTCATATGAAATCGTATTTTGAGATTTTTGTATATTATTATGTTTCAAAATTGTATTATCAAAGAATATTTACTTAAAAGATTATATAATTTATAAATTAGATTATTTGAGATTTTGTATGTAAATGTTTATGCAATTCTCTTTTTGGTTTGGGAATTTTATCTGGATCCAAAAACCGACTCAAAAATATAGGTTTGATTCTAATCTGAGGCAAAGAACATGCTGGATATTTTTTAGACCCGTAATTTCGGTTCAAATCCACATCCTTTCTGAGACTCGATCGAATAACCTAAGTACCCAAAACATTTTGTGTATATTAGGTATATTTGAGTATTTGGATTATATTTTTTAGTATTACAATATCCTTTTAAGTTTCAGGTTTGGGTTTTCAGTTATAGTTTTGGATTTCATGTAAAATTTCAAATTTCTTCAAATATACTTTTGATATTTGGATTAAACTTTGTGGGTATTTTTTGGTTCCTCGGGTCAGATTTTGGATAGAATTTTGGGTCTTTTAAGTATTTGAATATGTTTGGGTATTTGTTTTAGTTTTTGGGATTTTCGGGTTTTGGGTATTTTCTCGGATTTTCAGGTGCTTCAAATTTTTTTTTGGGTCCTACATAAACTGATCCGAACCCGCTACTTACACAAAATTTACACACACATATATATATATATATGAATTATGAACCTGGACCAATATGCATTTGAAAGGAACCAACCCAAATTCAGACCACATATATCTAGTTGAGTTCAAATATTGACTCAAATGACCCGGATCTGAAAAACCAACTCTTAGATGAGTAGTTAAGGGTATGATAAAAAGTTATATATGGATGCAACAACCCTTTTTATAATAGATTTTAAAAATAATTTTCCTTTAACAATATATATTTTCAAAATCTTATCTATAATATATTCTTAACCAAATATTCTAACTATATTATTGATTTAGATATATTATTAAACTAAAGTATCAAAAATAGCTTTGTTTAAAATCAAATTGAAATTATTTAAAGTATTAATCAAAGAGAAGCTATGATTTAAAATGATTAATATAAACATTCAAAGTGTTTTTATTCATCTAAGAAAAAGAGTTATATCATGGATAGTTGGTGGCACCAAAAATACATTATATATTTTGGTACTGGAATTCATTTGTCACGTTATGGTATGGACTCATGAGTCACGTTTTGATTAGATGTGTTTTAGTATAGTGAAGTTATGTATAAATCTTTGGTTCATCATAATATGTCAAGTAACAAAATACAAATATTATTATTTTGTTAGAGAAATATAAGGTAACTTATAATTGTATAGTTAGGAAAATATAGGTAAGACCAAAAATAATAATTACTTAGTGAATATGTCCAATAACCTTGTATAAGTAGACTTTTTTAAACTCTTTCCTTTTTAATAAAGTAGATTTTTAAGTAAAAATCGATGTTTAAAATCTAAATCCTTATTAATTAATAATTAATAATTATTATAAATC
>OVBX01008423.1:0-10029 GCA_900406325.1 Erucastrum elatum
GGGGGGGGTTTCTAAGAGATATGTAACAAAAACTCTTTTTTGTTCCTTAGAATCTATGCGAAATAATTTTGCCTAACAACCCATTTTGATGTATAATCTCATTGTGTAAGTAATTACACTAATATGTTATGAGTATGATAATAATAACAGAATCCTATATAAGCGATGTTGATATAAATTTACGGATCTGATCAATAACTTCGTTGCTTTCGAGTAATGTCTTTCTTTAATACACAGTGTATTAGAGTTTGACCCGCTCTTTCAAAAGGTGCACAAGATTTTTTTTTATCATCATCCTATGCATTAATTTTTTAGTTTTGTTAAATGTCTGAGATTATTATCAATCTTAAAGTTTGCATTTTGATGAATTTTTTTGGGACATAAAATATTTATATATATTTTGTTAACAAAATTATTCAACCCGTCTTTTTGTTCACTAATATATTTAAATATGATGTTCGGTTTTCAGCTTTGGTTTTAGGTTGTTTTTCTTTTTACATTTCGATTTAAGTTTAGTTATGATTTTTTCTTTTTCTTTTGGTTCAAGAGACTACAATTTGTCCTGATCGATAATAGTTGTCGATGACGTAATGCGTGCGTTTTATTTTTTGCCACCAGCTTATAGTGAGGTATGGATAATCAAAACAATAACGTACAGTATTATATGGTTTCACGGCAATCAATATACTACGTGTTAAAAACGAACTAAATTCATACCGCGTAATATAAAAAACGAAAAAAGGGAAGAATACAAAAGTAAACCCCAAATGAGGGGCAGTCACTAGTGCCAAAAGACGGTTTATTTATTTCTGAAATTATTTAATAAATAAATGTCAGTAAATGCTCTCTTTAAGAAAAAAAAAGAAATATATATATATTCAACTCTGTCTCTATCTCCATCTCCATGATCTACAGAGAGACTCCACTCAGTTAACAACAAAGTCACTTTCTTCCCCCCACGTGATCTTTCCTCCCCTTTTCCTCTCCTTCATCTTCATCATCTTCATTAGGGTTTTATGATAGAAGAAAGGCAGAGACTTTCTATCATTTCTATTGAACTGCTTGCTTAAATCTCAAGGTAACTTACTCTCTTTATCTTTCTCCAAATGATTATTGATACTGATCATAGATTGAGATTCTTCCATGGGGTTTTGGTAGTAGATCTATGTGTTCTGCGACTGCAGATTTAGAAAAGTTTCAATCTTTTTTATAACCCTCTTCAGAAAATGATCATTTCTATTTCCCAGGTTTTAATCGGCTCTCTGATCTTAGCCACCTCACGATGATGTTCAACGAGATGGGTATGTGCGGCGGGAACATGGACTTCTTCTCACCTCCATCACTCGGAGAACTCGACTTCTGTCCTCCTCCTCCTCCACAACAACAACCTGAACTCCCTGAAGACGACTATACTGATGAAGAGATCGATGTGGACGAGCTAGAGAGGAGGATGTGGAGAGACAAGATGCGTCTCAAGCGTCTCAAGGAGCAGCAGCAGGACAAGAGCAGCAGAGAAGGCGTCGACGCTGCTAATAAGCAGAGACAGTCCTCTTCTCAGGAGCAAGCCAGGAGGAAGAAGATGTCTAGAGCTCAAGACGGGATCTTGAAGTACATGTTGAAGATGATGGAAGTCTGCAAAGCTCAAGGCTTTGTGTATGGGATCATCCCTGAGAACGGGAAGCCTGTGACTGGGGCTTCTGATAATCTAAGGGAGTGGTGGAAAGATAAGGTTAGGTTTGATCGTAACGGTCCTGCTGCGATAAGCAAGTACCAAGCTGAGAACAGTACTACTATCAATGGGGTTTGTGAAGGTGGTGGTAGCTTGATTGGACCTACTCCACATAGTTTGCAGGAGCTTCAGGACACGACTCTTGGGTCTCTTTTGTCTGCTTTGATGCAGCATTGTGACCCTCCTCAGAGACGGTTTCCTTTGGAGAAAGGCGTGCCTCCTCCGTGGTGGCCTAACGGGGGAGAAGACTGGTGGTGTCAGCTTGGTTTGCCCAAGGATCAAGGTCCTGCTCCGTATAAGAAGCCTCATGATCTGAAGAAGGCGTGGAAAGTTGGGGTTTTGACGGCGGTTATCAAGCATATGTTTCCTGATGTTGCTAAGATCAGGAAGCTGGTGAGGCAGTCTAAGTGTTTGCAGGATAAGATGACTGCTAAAGAGAGTGCTACTTGGCTTGCTATTGTTAACCAAGAGGAGTCTTTGGCTAGGGAGCTTTATCCTGAGTCTTGTCCTCCTGTTACTTCTTTGTCAGGTGGAGGAAGTGGCTCGCTTCTGATGAATGATTGTAGTCAGTATGATGTTGAAGGTGTTGAGAAGGAGAGTCCTTATGAAGTGGAAGAGAAAATGATGAATATTGTAAAGGAAGAAGTGCCATCAGAGTTCATTAGGAAGAGGAAGCCAAACAGAGATCTGAACACTATGATGGACAGAACAGCTTTCACCTGTGAGAATCCTGGGTGTGCACATAGTGACATCAGCAGGGGATTTGTGGATAGGAACTCAAGAGACAACCATCAACTGGTTTGTCCACACCGAGACAATTGCTTACCGTCCAGGTTCCATGTCAACGAAGTTAAGCCTGTAGTTGGATTCTCTCAGCTAAGGCAGCCACCAGTGAACTCAGTGGCTCAACCAATAGACTTAACTGGTATTGGAGTTCCTGAAGATGGACAGAAGATGATCTCAGAGCTCATGTCCATGTACGACAGAAATATCCAGAGCAACCAAACTTCTATGGTCATGGAGAATCAGAGCGTGTCACTGCTTCAACCAACAGTCCAGAGTCATCAAGAACATCTCCAGTTTCAAGGTAACATGGTGGAAGGTGGTTTCTTTGAAGACTTGAACATCCCAAACAGAGCTAACAACAACAGCAACCAAACGTTTTTCCAAGGGAACAACAACAACAACTTTGAAGCTGCGCTTAATAACAACGGTAGCATCAACAGGTTTCAGCTTGTGTATGATGCTCCACCGTTTGACATGGCCTCATTTGATTACAGAGATGATATGTCAATGCCAGTAGGAATGATGGATGGTGTGCAGCAGAAGCAGCAAGATGTATCCATATGGTTCTAAGTCTTGGTAGTAAATTTAGTCTCCTGTTTATTTTTATTTTTATCTTTTGTGTTCTTACATCTACCAATGTAATATTTTTCTGGGTACGTCTCTCTGTCTCCTCGTGAGTCTCTAAGACTGTTACTGTCTGTGTTGGTTATGGGCTGGTGGCTCTCCCTCATCATCAGCTTCTTTTACTTGACACACTCCATACTTGGGCATGAACATAAGTTTGTATATTACATATGATTTGGAATTTCTCTTCGATTTTCTTTCTTGTTTTGTTTACTTCTAATAAATCCTTTGCTATCTCTCACGCCGTCACGCGGAACACTTCAACTGTTTATAGCAGATAATTTTATTCATCACGACATGGAGTTAATGGTTGTACTTGAAAGCAGAACGTGTTTGTCGCAAGTGGCTATTTGGTATTAGAGCGTGGGTCAGTGCTTCTAATATTATAGACCAGCGATCGAACACGCACATACACACACACACATCATACCAAACTAACCAAAACAAAAGAATCATAGCGATCGAACACGNTCATTCTCGATAAAAGGTATTCTTAAATACCTTCTTTTTTTCCTTAGTTTGACAATATTTCTGTCTAGTTTAGTCTATTCAAATTGTTGGTTATGTTTTAATTAACCTTTGTTAAGGACTTGATATTAAAACTTGGATGTGTTTCACGCAAATCATTTGTAAGGGATTGAAAAGAGTTCAGTGCACAATCCAACCAGCGAATGAGCACACACACACCCAAAAGAAAAGAAAGAAAAAGTTTCTCTAGACTCCAGATGTATTGTTTGATACTTTTATTTAATGTTAGTATTAGTCAATTTAGTGTGTTTCTACATACATAACCCGTGTTTATTTATTTTTATAGAAATAAATGTAGTCAAATAAAAATATAGTGATGTTATAACTGTGACATAAATATGAGTATGACTTTGTACTTTTACTAAAAATGGACATTTCCTAAAACTTTGACTTTGTACTTTTATCTACCAAAATTTCCGATGTAAATCTTATCACTATAATATCAATTGTACAATGGAACTTTCATTTTAGAAATGAGAAGAAAAGGAAAATCACTGCCACAACATGTATCTGTATAAAATAATTTTGGATTTTTTATATCAAAACAAGTAATATGATTTTCTTATTTAATATACCAAATTTAAGTGAATATATATATACAAATTTTTTGGACAAAATATATATACCAATTTTTAAAATGATTAATGACCGTTGGCAAAACAAAATGACTTACGACCAATAATGAATTTATCTTTATGTACAACAGTACAAGTAACTAATTATAAAAATGAAACCTGATAAAGAAGATGAACACAATGTGATATTTTGTGTAAATTTGTGTGCGAATATACTAATATGTTTTATAACATTCATATTTTTCTGAAATTTATGTTGTTTCGTCAAATGATATTTTTTGTGTGATATGATAAAAAGCTGCGAATTCATTTAAACTTTATATATTGTAAAAGAACGATATTCCTAGAATTTTCTTAAAGCTCCAAAGTTTAGCTCTCCTCTCACAATCAGAGACATAAACATTCCCAGTTAACAATCACTCTCCCTCTCTTCTAAAATATAAATCAAATACAAATACAACAACAAAACAAATCATCAAGTACTCTTGGACCTCCTCTCTTCCTCCTTCCTAAACTTTATCCCACAAGCATTGCATAAAGTCTGAACACACGTTTACCAATCAAACATCCATTTTGTTCAAGTTTAAAGCAGCGTAATTAATCATTTATCTTTTTTTTTTGTAATTAATCATTTATCACTAAATTAAAAGCTGAATAATTAATGAGATTAATTAATGAAATTACCTTGGGACCAAGAGGACCCCTTCGCCACATAGGAGTGTCAGTCGCGTTACAGTTCCTGTTCGTACATTTCCTCAGCCAGCCTATCCTTCCACCACAGCAACCGCCGCAACCGCGACGCTTCTTCTGATTCGCGTTTGCGTCCAGAGAGTTTCCAGTCGCTGAAGAGTTACGAACTGCTCTCCTGGCAGGGACATCGATCAGAACATAATCACTCCTCGTAGGAGTCGCCGGAACCGGAGATGACGGTTGTATCGGAAAAGGAGCGAAGTTCAATGTCTCGCCGATGCCGGCGAAGTGGTCGAAGACCAAATTGTAATATCTCATGTTGGCGTCGATTGATTCATCTTCATTCCTGAGGATGTGACGGCGACCGTGAGTCTCGCCGCCGTCGTTGCGTCCACCGTCGATGTTGATTTTCTGTTTTGGTTTAATTTAAGTTAGTTAGCATTTAATTGTATGTAATAAATAACTGTCAATATGTAGGGCCGTTATAAAGGTAAGTAATTAGCTGTAAGAATGATGATGATAAGGATTTTTGTTCTTTTGTGGGGTTACCGTTTCTCAAGCAGAGGTTAATTAAATACTAGTTCAATTAATTTTGACTATAAAAACTTCGAGATTTAAGATAAACATGAAGATAAATTAGACATGTATTTTTCCACAATTTTTATCAAGTTAGTCAATAAAAGAGATGATGATTGCTTGGTGTCAATTAATTCATATCTATTCATGCACATATCAATCAATAATGGTGAGAGAAAAAGAGTTATTTATGAAACAAAAACCTGATTAGTGGTGGGAGGAGTGTGTAAGCTCAGATGTGTCTCAATAGCAGGACTTGGCAGACCCAATCTCAGTGTTAAATCCAGCTCTTTCTCCATTTTATCTACAGAAATTTTGAAGAAAATACATAAATTTGTTGGAAAATATATCATATGAATTTACAATTTAGAAAAGCATCTTCCGGGAATGATATAAACAAGCATAATTAAACACATGAAAATGGGCATGGACGATTTGTGTTCATACACTTACAGAGATGATTGTGCAAATTGATCCACAAGGTTATGTTTAAATTTTTTCAGATCTGAAAGTAATCGATCCACTAATCTTGTTGAGATCGTGTGTTGCTTTGGTGTAATTTATATACACATAGAGAAACATATGTACGTTACATTCATATATACGCACGTATTTAGAGAGCAACAACAAGGCAAGAGAAATGTGATTATCGACAATTCATGATTGCTACATGACAAATAGGGCTTAATTTCGAAATAAAGACGTTAAATATAGAAAAAAAACGGTAAACTTGACCAACCATGGAATAAACATGAGAAGACTGAAGAGAACAGCAGAACTTACACCAAGACTCTTTATCCCCTTATATATATCAGAACTTAAGAAACTTTGTAGTTAATTTCATGGGATGGAATGGATTGATTTATAAATCTGATAAGATTCTTTGGCAAATGGAATTTACCTTAATCCCTTCATTCCTTATTAAAAAAAATATTTTCGAAAAGTTCTCTCAATTCTATATTTTAAATACATTTTAAATTGTTTCCGGTCATCGTTCATTGATGTATTTTGTATTTGTACTAAAACTACTTTAGAGTAGACCGATAAAATTAATACAGCAGTCGAATCTCTAGTAAAGCAGAAACGTCGTAAAGATCATTATTCAAAAAATTCGTTTTAGGCTCGAAGAAAAAGAATTATGTGTAGCATTTTGCTGAGCATGAATGATTCTTAAATAGAAGGTTCAATCCTCATATTTGACAAGAGCCTTCTATGTCAATAATCATTCACGTTCACAAAAATATCACATAGCTTTTGTTTCTTTACTTCTAATCAAAAATGAACTTTTGAATATTGATCTATAAATTAATTCTGAACAACAAATTTAATAGCTTTAAATTTTTCTTTATTTGAAATTTGACTTGTATTAAATATAGCGGTCTAACTTTAGTAAAAATGAGAAGCTTACAATGTTACTAGACCCATGCGATAACTTTGCGAATTGATAGTTGGGTTACAAAAAAGATTGAGCCAGATGAGGTGTCATGGAGCAGATTGTTCAAGGATGAAACGTTGCAAGTCACTCGCGGTTTAATGTTTGGTAATTTCTTGATTGATGAGGAGAAAGAAGCTCGTTGTGGTTGTGGTTTCAGTTAAGGATACAAATCTTACGATACATACATCATTAACGGGGCTGTTATGTTCCAAGCTCTCTGCTAACATAAGTTTGCAGATTAGTGTGTCCATTTATATGTTCTTTTAGAGCTACTTCTTTCTTTAAACTCAGTTCACTTGTTATATTACATCCTTAATCTAAATTTCATCAGAGAGTGTTGCGGGTATGCCCAAAAAAAAAGCAATAGTGAAAGCTAATCATAATACTCGTATATAATTGAGAACCAAATCATAACACATATATTAAGAGAAGAACACATGATTTCATTTAACACAAAAGGACTCTGCACCGTAGTCTAATGGAACATAAAAGACCTAATCTAAACCCTAACGCTACACATTCATAAGCCGAAACAACCACAACAAACACAGAGAACCGAATCTACTCGTCATCACCGGAAGGTTTGGAAGCACCACCAGCCTTCTTGGGAAGAAGAAGGTTGTGAATGTTCGGCATCACACCACCGTTAGCAATCGTCACATCCCCAAGCAACTTGCTCAGCTCCTCATCGTTCCTCACCGCCAATTGAATATGACGTGGCACGATCCTCGTCTTCTTGTTATCCCTAGCCGCGTTTCCAGCCAATTCAAGAACCTAATTTCACATAAACCAAAACCCGGTTTAGCGGAAAGGTTCAAAATTAGGGGTTTTACGAAATTGATCTACCGGATCTAATTAATTACCTCTGCGGCGAGGTATTCGAGAACGGCGGCTAGGTAAACCGGAGCTCCGGCGCCGACACGTTCGGCGTATTTGCCGTTTTTCAAGAACCGGGCGATACGACCCACGGGGAACTGGAGACCGGCTTTGCTGCTCCGAGACGTCGCTTTCTTGGCGACTCCGGATCCGAGAGTTTTTCCACGACCTGCCATTTGTGGTTTCAGATGAGAGACGATGCGAGATGAAAGGAAGCGTACGAAGTTATATGCAGTCGTTACGATGCTCTCAGGGATTATTTATACTGCGGGTAGAGACGTGTAGTGATTATCGTCCAATAGAGAGCAATCACGCGGATTGATGTGATTGCCGTTGGATTAGATTTGAGATCAACGGTTAATAATTAAGACTACGAGGATAGGCACTTTACGTTTGTTCGTTGGTTTTATTACTACTTCCTTTTTTCAGTGTGTTACTTTTAAGGCCCATTTAGTTCGTTGCCATATATGGGTTATAAGGCCCAACGTATAAGGCGCTGGTTTATCCAAAACATTTTTGAAACCAGAGACCAGAAGGTGGAATCATGAAATGTTTTGAAACTTTTTGTGGCCCAAAACATTTCCTTGGCAAGTGAAACAGATTTTTTTTTTCTTAAACCGATCGAAGAGATTTATAAACCGATTTTCCTGAATCGGAGTTATGAGATTAAAGAAAACTCTCAACGCCGTCTCTCTCTGTCTCGTTTTTGTTGTGTTCTTGTGGTTGGAGATAGCATCAAAAGAGCTCCTACAAGCTGCGATGAGACATTTGTGAAGGAATGGAGGAGTGCGGAGGAAGAACGGGACAATGTTTTGTTGGGCTTTGGTTGATAACACACAGTTTGATTGTGGAATCGCGAAAACATTAATTTAGTCCGGAAAAATTAGTGAAGCTACAAAAATTTAAATTCTGCAAAATAAAATTTGTAAAATATATCTTCTATAAATTGATAATTTTAGCAGAACGACAGAATACAGATTATTGTTATGTAATGAGCAAACTGAGAAATGTTCGAGAGATTGATAATTTTCAAACACATTGTTTCACATAGCCTTTCCAACTTCTAAGTTTTTTTTTTTTTTTTTAAAAAGGGCTTTCACCTTCCAACTTCAAAGTTCTTAACCAAAGTTTACATTATGAATCTGTATTCTTTTTTGCAAGTTATGTTAAAATCTAAATAAAAAACAAATGTTTGTTTCTTTAAGACAATGGTTGTTCTTTAAGACAAAAGACTTTCATCGTTGAAGGAAATTACACAAGAATTCCTAAATCAAAACACATCTCTGCCTGCAAGAAGAACCTAATTATATTGTAAAACGCTTAATTGTAAAAGATAATTATAATGCACTTGGTTGTAACAAGATTATACTATAAACCCCTTAATTGTATTAATGCTGTAAACTTTTGTGTATGTAAAATTTTATTTAATGAATCATTAGAACAATTCAAATGCTAAAAACCAGTATGTTTAACATAAGCAACATTTGTTTTGTACCGACAGCATTATTTGGCTTGTATCGTTCTCACTAACAACATCGTTGATGATGTTGCAAGCATCATAAGTCTGATAACAAATATATCATTCTTTTTGGTAAAAAGCTATACATATCTCTCTAAACGTAGGCGAACTATTTATGCTTTTTAATAATTTTATAGGTTAATCATTATGTGATAATCAAACGCACAAAGTCCAATGATAAGTGTTAAAGAAACAACGTTCCTTTCTCTTTAAGACTATTCGATAAGTATAATAAGTAAGCTTAGTGTCAAGAATCATAATCAATCATGGCAGATCGAGAAAAGCAGAACAAAAAGTCTCTCCGTTATTTGCTCTCGTCGTATTGTTATCATCGATCTTTTTCCCCTTAACTTATAAATGGTTTTGTTTGTTAGTAAAATGTTTTTTTTTTTGGTAAAGGTTTTCTGTAATTCATGTATGTATTCTATATATGATGCAAAAATGAGGTATTGCTATCATGCCCACAACAACTCAAGTTGATATGTCTCATATAGTTATATATGCACTTACCAATTGTGTCCACATACTGACGATCATCCTCGTACATTTGATTATATAGAAAGTTTAATATGTAACTATCAAAAAACTAATGTTACGTATTCTTGCAACTTGAAATGTTACTAGATCTCGAACCGGGCGGGTGTTTGTTTTCACTGAAAGAATAATAGATGACAAAACTTAGTACATAAAC
>OVBX01008424.1:0-10029 GCA_900406325.1 Erucastrum elatum
TATATAAGTTATTTCATCTCTTCTTTCTCTGCCTTGAACCAAATCAGTCCAATGTGTGCTCTAATTAATGCATCTTCTTTGCAAAAATCTACAAATGTATCCACAAGATTTCTTCAAGCTTCCATTTCACATTTCTACAGCCCCATTCACCTAAGTACTCGTAATATATATACACCAGTATTTCATTGAACCACAAAAATGAATCTTCGTTCGATTTATGCTGCTTCCATGATGAACATTTTATGATTTAAGCAATAAATCTGATGTATAATCCATTTTCTGATACAATAGATAAAAAAAAGATTAGTTGAAAGAATCCTACCCCATACTTGCTCAAAATCATGAGATTTTGTTATCCTTCAAGCTGAATCGATTTCGTTTTTTTTTATTTCGTTTTGAGAGAAAACCCTAGATCCCCAAATAATTTTTTTGTAGGGAAAAATGAGATATGTGATTTTTAATTAAAAGTGACACGCATGTATTTAAAAATAAATGCCATGAACAGTATCATAAAGTCGAGAGTCAGGTCAAGTGCTGGAATCGACACATTTGATGGTTTCAGGTATTAAACTGCTGATGAAAAATTTTGAGGTCTAAAGTGCTGGTAAATTACACTTTAAGGTTAAAATGTGATTTCTCCTTAAATTATATCTTCATTTTTTATTTGTTAAAAGTATTACAATTCAATTTTTATTTAAAATATGATAAATATGTCAAATATATTAAGCAGAAAATTTAAAATATAAAGTATTTTGACATATAATATCACAACATTTAAAAGTACAAAACACATTACATACTCTGTAATTTGTACCATTATGTTAGCTATTAAAAACCCTACAAATATTATTAAATTAATCCAAATCTGTCAAGTAATTTTTCCTCACCAACTCGTCAACATAATTCTAATAAAATGCACAAAAATGTAATGATGATGTTATAACATAAGAGTGTACATACAAAATTTTAAATAAATAAATTATATAATTTTAAACAATGCAATCATTTTTTTCTTTGATACAATGCGTGTAACATAGTAATAAAGTAAAAACAAAAAAACAAAACAAAACAATAATTCATATCAATACTATTAAAACAGAATAATTTTTTATCGACTATGTTTTGAACTATAAAAAAATTATAACAGTCCAACTAAAACAAATATATTAGTTATTATCATATAATGTTTTTCTAATCTAACAAATATCTATTAATATTTCAAGATTTGTAAAATAAAATTTTTTCCACCTCCTTTTTTTCTCTAACAACTAACTTAACTATTATTTAATATATAATATATTCAATATATTATTTTGATATTTTCAAAATAAGATATCTAAAAAGATATTCTCAAGTATCCTTTTCAAAGATTTCATTTTAGTAATATCTTTTCATTTAAGATAAAATCTGAAATTCATATTAAATAAATTATTAACGGATGTTAATTATTTCATTATAGAATAATAAATAATATTTCCATAATATTTATATTCATAATTAAATTAATACATCAACTAATAAATATAAAGTAACTTAATTCATTTATTAAATATTTTATAAATGATAAAATTAAAGAATAACATACATTCATAACTTTTACCACATACTTCAACGAATTAAAACAAAATAGTAAAGTAAAATAATTAAAATAATAAATAATTACATATTTAAATTATCATATTAAGAATAGTTTAATATAGTATGATACTGGTTGAATGAAATATATTTTATTTATGTAATAATAAAATAAATTTTGACCAATATAAAAATTAAAAATAAAATTTGACTATAATTTATAAAATATAAGTAAAAATAATAATGATGGGCTATATAAATGAATTATCTTATTTTCAACAAATTATATTTATTAAAAATACATGTATGAAATTTCTAATTTTCAGTAAATAAATTTAAAGTAACTGAACGATTTATATATCTCTTGAACCAAAAAAGGAAAAAACCATAATCGAACTGAAACCGAAATCCAAAAAGAAAAACAACCCTAAAGCCAAAACTGAAAACCGAACATTATATTTAAACATATTGATGAACAAAAAAGCGGGTTAATAAATTTGTCGACTAAATCAATTTCAGAAATTTAATAAATGCGGAAGATCAATACATAGGATGATGATAAAAGAAAATCTTGTCCGCCTTTTGAAAGGATATGTCAAACTCTAGTCAATACTATTCAAACATGAGCAATATTTATCGACTATTTTTTGGACTATCAAAAAAGTCTAGGTTGGTCCTATTATTTCTCTACTTATATTCATATATATAAGTTAATTATCTTCCCTATTGTTTTTCTTCATATATTTATTTTAATTATAATTAAATATCAATCATGCCTAAAATTAAAGAACTAACTAACTAATCTATTATATTTTTAAACTAATGAATTTAATTTATATTTATACGAAATTTAAATAAAAATATATGTAAGAAATAATTATTTATGTCTATTAATACATATATATATATATATATATATATATATATATATATATATATATATATATATATATATATATATATATATATATATATATATATATATATATATATATATATATATATATATATATATATATATATATATATATATATATATATATATATATATATATATATATATATATATATATATATATATATATATATATATATATATATATATATATATATATATATATATATATATATATATATATATATATATATATATATATATATATATATATATATATATATATATATATATATATATATATATATATATATATATATATATATATATATATATATATATATATATATATATATATATATATATATATATATATATAACTATATATTAATTTAAATACAAAAAGTAATTTCTTCAAAACCCGCACTAAATACATAAAATATAATTCTCATTAAATTAAATATACATATACATAAATCTATATATATATATATATATGATAAAAAATATTATTAGCTCGATACTATTAATATTTAAACCACGATGAAACATGTTACTTGATATTTTTATGAATATATTTTTATGCGTTATTCAAATACATGTAATATATTTATCAAATATTAACTAATTCAACAAATATATTAACACAATTTTATCATAAAACATTACATTAACATAAATCGATGCAAGAGACTGAGAGAGTATGGCACAATGGTTTAATTAGTTGTAAAATATAATTATATATAATAAAATATATAAAAATATTAAATTACTAAATATTTACATTTCTAATGCGAATAATGAAATTAAATTTAAAATTTGAAATAATTCATAAACAAAACATCAAAAAAAATCTAATAACATGTGAATAACAAAAGTAAACTAACAAAATAAATAAAAATTATATTTACCAACATAAATCATTAAATTGTAATAAACATACACAAATTGTTGATGCTCAAATATAATTCATTTTTAATATGCATCCTCTCGAATATTGATCCATTATCATTCCAACAAGATGCAAATCTAATTTGACTATAATAATTTAAGTCAAACTGAATTGCATATTGGATCATCTTTCAGTTTACCTGTAGCCAGATCACGGGTTTTATTTGTTTTTACAGGTTTTATAGGATTTTTAAATAATATTTTTTTTTCGAAAACAGAATTGAACTACGTACGAGACGACATAATTTGTATATTTAACTGCGGGTCGGGTCAGATTTTAAAATATTCAATATAATATTTTATATATAAATATAAATATATAAGAATACATATTTATATCAAATAGATTTTGAAGTATTTCGAAAATAATCATGCGCTTTGAAAGTGCGGATCAAAATCTAACAGCACCTTATGTGTTTACGAGTTATATCATAAACTAAAAATCTTTAAATATTATTAATGTCTAATGTGAATAAGAAAATTAAACTTTAAATCTAAAATAATCTAAATATAAAACATAATATTATAACAGATAATTGATAACAAAATAAACTAATGTTAAATCACAACAATTAACTTTGTTAATAGATTCATGATCCACAAGATTGTATAATCTTATTTTGTAACAAAAAAGGTATAACTTCCTAATTACAATACAAACAGATTCTAATAATAAAATCAAAAATCATATGCGGTAATAATTAACAGTTACATATTAGTTGGTAGCCGGTTTTGAGTTATACCGAAATATTAAATAATATTTTTTTCTTAAAACACAACCAAATTACAAACCGGATTGTTGGGTTTATCAGTTTAACTGCAGATCCGGATCCTATTTAAACAAAAAATTGGTATAAATGTATAGTTATGAACATCATAAATTCAGTACAATTATCAAAACTTATTACTAATTTTTTTTTAAATAGTATACACAAATATGATTACAAATAAAAACACAAACATGATTAAAAATTACAAATATAAAAATTAAATTGCTAAAAAGTAAAAATAAAAAATATATATTCGTCCTCTGAAAGGAAGGTCAGAATCTAGGTTATACTATTAAAAGAGAAACATTCTTAAAAAATCTACTTAAACAAATTTGTTGGACTCTTTCATTAACTAGCAATATTTAGTCTAACATTAATATTTGACTAACAATATATACCCTTAAATTTCTCTAACAAATTTGTCCATAATTTAATTTATTAGGCCACATCTCTTTTGTACATAAAAAAACTATACGACATATCTACTTAATTTATTAGACCATATCATTTACTACACTACACGAAAGAAATATACTTTGTACTCTTTTCTAAATATGTCTCATTAATCTAATAATCCACACAAGACTCATTTCACCCAACAAACATTAACCTCACAATATTCGTAAGAACTCTATCAACTATTCATCATTATTAACACAATTCATTGTAGTTTTATTAATTTTTATTAGCATCAGCTACATAAAACCTTCATCATTTTTATACATTACCGAAATTTTACCATACTTAAAATCTGTGTTTTTTTAAGTATATGCTTTTATCAGACAAAACTACTTTTAAGAGTTATTTTTGGGTTTTAGGTTCATCAACCAATAGTATTCGGTTAATTGATATATATTATCTTTTAAAAAAAATGAAACAAAATAATAAATATTTTCCAAGTTATACACTATATCTTTTAAATAAAAATATAAAAACACCTAAAGTAGTAATAGTTGCAAAAAATTAAGAAAACTAATATTGTTAACGCAATCAGCACAATACTAATCCCTAAATCATAAAAATTCTATATCATAAACTCTTGGATAAACTCTAAAATTTTAGATAAATCCTAGACCCTAAGCATAAACATTAACAACTAAATCTTAATTATATCAAACATAAATATTAAACCTTTGAGTAAACCATAAACTCTAAAATTTATCATTTACCAAAAGTTCATGGTTTACCCAATAATTTATAGTTTAGTGATTAGGATTTAGGGTTAGTATTATTAAGATTTAGCTTTTGATGTTTATGTTTTAGGATTTATCTAAAAGTTTTGGGTTTATAGTTTGTAAGGTGTTGACGGCGTTAATAACATTAGTTTATTTTTTTCAACTATTACATTTTTTAGGTATTTTTTATTATTATTTTAAAAACATAATATAATTCGAAATCCTTATTATTATTTTCTTCTTTTTAAATGATATCAAAAATTAAACAATCAAATACTATTGGTTGGTGAACCTATAGGTTTACTCTAGAAGGTGAACCCAAGAATAACTCTAACTTTAATGAATCAACCTAATGAATCACTTACCTTTTTTAAAAAACTATATACATAAAACAAACGAAACTCACGTCCTGTTTAATTTTTTTTTGGTTTTAAAGCGTCTTAAATTATACACTTAAAATATTTTCACTTATTGATGCTGATTTATAAAGATCACCTCCACATGATTAACAGCGGACTAGATTTTAACGGATTTTTAATTAACTTTTTTTATGAAATCCAAACGGATTATATATGAGATGTCGGGTTCACCGGTGCGACCCAGGATATGAATCAAATATTTAAACACTGCATAAATATCATCGTTATAATATATAAAACAACTTTTGAATTATTTGTTTTCTAATGAAAATTTAATGTAGATTGTAGTACCTTCTAAATCGAATAGTAATAAAAATAACGTAGATTGTCGGTTGTAATTTTGATACAAATATGTGACAAGAAAAACTTATTTTCAATTTTAAATCGATAATTCATATAGTTACTACATTGAAACATATTGTTTTTCAATATAGAATACATATACTATTAAATCACGCATGTCACTTTTAATCTATTTCGAACAAATAGCATACTTTTCAAAAAGAAAAATTCATTTGTAAGATCTGAAACAATAAAATAGTGATTAAATCAAAAAATGGAAAAACAAACCTGTTTTAAACATGGGTCAAAATCTAGTTAAACATTATTATTATTCGAAAAACCGTGCTTTCGAAACACGATCTGAATCTAGTATTCTACATATATTTTCCATGATATATTTATTTTATAGCATTTTGTATATTCAGTGGAATACGACTGTCTTTAACAATCATTCAAGATTTGGAACATTATATTTGGATAAAACTCTTTTCCTCCTCCTTTTCTAAAAATGCTAGACGGCTGCTTTAAGGAAAAAAAAATCAATTTTTAGTCTCTTCTGATACGACCAATTAGGTCTGGGTAAAAAAAACCGAACCCAAAAATCAAACCGAACTTGATCCGAAAAAGTAGTATCAAATTAGAATCGAAATTGATTAAAAATCCGAATGGGTTCAAATTTTTGGTATTTAAAGAACCGAATCCGAATCCGATCCAAAACGATATATTTTGGGTACCCGAATATATCCAATATAGATTAATATACCTATATGTATTAATTATTTTTAGATTTTACGTATGATAAAAAACGCCAAATATATAAATGACATTTTTAAGTTGTTCAAAATACTAGAAAATAGTCAAAAGTAAATGTTTAACTAGTTGAACTATACTCACAACACCAAAATACTTAAAATATTTATTGATTTTCTATACAAATATTCAAACCAAACCAATTTATATATTAAGTTTAGGTATTTTGACATATGCTATTCAAATTTATATGTAATATATTATATTATTTATAGATTTTGCGAAATTGAAAGTATATTATGAATTATAAAATTTAAAAGATAATTAAAATGGATTATCCGAACCGAACCCACAAGGTTCCAAACCGAACCCGAACCGAAATCCCTTTCTTATTAATCGAGGAACATTTTTGGAGACTAACCTTAAATTTGTAAGTTATTTACAAGGGTGCCATCCTAACGTGGCAGCTTCACATTCACTCTCAGCCCACTTTTATATTCACCCTTAGCTTACTAGAAAAATTACATAGAAATGCCATTGTGTTATGCCATTGTGTTGCACCATCTAATATCATTTTTTCCGTTTACTCATTTTAGGAAAGTATTATAATGCACCCGTATCATAAGGATATTTTGTTCGTATAATATCTTTGTGATTGTTTTGTTCTAATTGTTTTATAGTGTTCGCAAAATATTATAATATCTTTTATAAAAAAAATGTTTTGTCATGAACCAATTATAAAACAGAGAGCAGAGTATATCTTTGGTTCATGAACAAATGTTTTATATCTTTCATGTTCTACTCATGACGATATTAGAGCAGAGTATATCTTTCATGTTTTATAATGTTTTGTTCTGATTGTTTTATAAAAAAATTGTTCATGAAATCATAATATGTGAAAAAAATGTTTCATCTATTAATGAAATTATAATGTTTTATAATGTTTCATCTAATAATGAAATTGTTATTTTAAATGATTATATCCTTGATGCAAATAATTGTAAGTCATAATGGAATGAAATCATAATAATTTCATTAATAGATTGATGCAAATCAAAGAAAGTCGCATTTGGAATGAAATCATTTCTATAATATAAATTTTTTTTTTCGAAAAATCTCATCTTGCATTAAGTATCAGTCAACGAAAATTTAATTATGATAACCATGATGATTGTAGAAGATATTGTATTAATTGATATGAATCAATTGCATTCAATTTTTTTAAGAAACTAAATAAATATTAATAGGATCGGAACTGATTAGATCAATTTCGAATTTCGTTTTTAATTACTTACCATACATTACAATAATATAAATTTCTATATTATAAATTTTGTATTTGGAATGAAATCATTTCTATAATTTTTTATTTTTTTTCGAAAATCTCATCTTGCATTAAGTATCAGTCAACGAAAATTTAATTATGATAACCATGATGATTGTATAAGATATTGTATTAATTGATATGAATCAATTGCATTCAATTTTTTTAAGAAACTAAATAAATATTAATAGGATCGGAACTGATTAGATCAATTTCGAATTTCGTTTTTAATTACTTACCATACATTACAATAATATAAATTTCTATATTATAAATTTTGTATTTGGAATGAAATCATTTCTATAATTTTTTATTTTTTTTCGAAAATCTCATCTTGCATTAAGTATCAGTCAACGAAAATTTAATTATGATAACCATGATGATTGTATAAGATATTGTATTAATTGATATGAATCAATTGCATTCAATTTTTTTAAATAAATAAATTAATATTAATAGGATCGGAACTGATTAGATCAATTTCGAATTTCGTTTTTAATTACTTACCATACATTACACATTGCTATTATTATATACGTTTTGGAAAATTAAAATGGGAAATTTTGAATACTTTTTTTACTATATTTGAATAGTAAAAATTTGTTATTGAAATCATAATGAAATTATAATATGTGAAAAAATGATTTGGTAAGTTTGCAAAAAATTAACACATTTAATCGATGCAGATTTCAAAAACGTTTTAAATCGATTTAGTTTCCATAACATTCATAAAGAGAGTTTATGAGAAGGCATTGTGAAAAGACACAACCTTTGGAGAGTTTTCCCTTTCCATTATAAATAAGTCCAAACCTCATCGTTGTTCATCCCACCTTTCTCATCTTCTTCAACATTTTTGTCTCTTTAACCATGCTTTTAGTATGATAACCATTGACATATATATTTTTTTAAAGGGCGCTTCAATAACGTGACAAACATTGAAGGATTTTCAAAAATAATGTTTGATCCTGAAGATGTTCAAGAAATAGAGGACTTCAGGAAGAGGTATGGTCAGCCGAATCCCTATATTTATATGTTTGGAAAAGGTTATATCATAATTTCAGATTTATTTCTTTATTCATTTCCTCTTACAAGATTCCAAACACGGCTTTTTGAAGAAATCTATGAGTACTTTTAAATTTTTTAAAGCTAATATTTGAAGCTGTGTTTTCTTTTTATTTTTAACATTTTAAATTTAGCATTTGCAATGCTTTTCCTAAGTTATACTTTGTTCATCTTTCCGTCGTTAGTTTTCAATAATCAAATATTTGCTATTAATAATTGTGTTAAACATTAAATCATTCTAAAAACAATATATGGAAAATATAATTATAAATTTTCTGACATATATATCAATGCCGTCTTGCACTATTAACCTTTTGTTGTCAGAATTATGACTACACTCTAAACCAATATACCACACTAACTGTAAAATCAAATGTAACAAGAGTTCATGTAATAATAATTTTTTATAACTCTCACTCCGCGCAAGGCGCGGATCTTATCCTAGTTTAGTATTATTCAAACGAAGCTGAAATATTGGACCCCGAAAATCCAAAACCCGAATAGATCTGAACCGAATCCGAATGGGTACCCGAACGCCCACCCTCTAGAATCAATGTTCAATAGTTTCAAAGCTCCTGCTTTGTGTCTTTTGTTTGTTTTTACTCAAAACTACTAGTTATAGGTTTACAATAAAGAAAAATCTTTCTATCATTAACCTTACCTTCAAGAGAGACTAGAGTTGAAGAAAGTTCTGCAAACTAATTAGGGCTTTTTGCAAAAGTGACTCAAAACTTGGAGTCAAACAGAAAACTAACCTTTTTTTTTACTCATTTTTTTTTGAGATTTTCACCCCACACTTGCATTTTATCTACGAAAATGCCATTAA
>OVBX01008425.1:0-10029 GCA_900406325.1 Erucastrum elatum
GAGGGAGGGAGGGAGGGAGGTGACATTTTCGAGGAGATGACAAAGAAACATCGGTGGTTTGTTAGGTGTTTTTTTTAAAGACTTACATGATTTTTTTCAAATGCTTAGCTATAATAGTTAAGAAACAAGGAAAAGTTAAAGAAAAGTGTGTCGGTAATAGAAAGTGTCTTATACTGTAATAAAGAAGATGAAATGTGACCTATAGTATTATTGTTTCATTAATTATTGCATTAATTGTCTTTTCATATTTACTTAATTTAACAACTTCATTAATTATATTATGTTAACAATACATCACATCATTAATTATATTATCATAATAATAATACAGATTTTTATTTATTAATTAATCAATAAAAACAATTTTGTATCAATTATATAAAAATGTAAAATAACCTGATTTTGCATATGATTAAAAGTTCGGTTTAATCTGTTTTACTAAAAAATATTTTATCATAGTTTCAATAGGTGAAAACTATATTTTAGGCTTTGAAGAATTAGTTCCGAGTCCTAATTAAGTATATTTTAGGCTTTGAAGAATTAGTTCATCATTTAACTAATTCTTCAGCCATTGTATCAATCTTATTTGGTTTTAGGATCATAGTCTTGTTAGTTAACAAACTGAAGTTCCATTCTTGTAAAAAGTATTGGAAACATTGAAAGCAATAAGAAAAGCAGAGCAGAGAACTAAAACTTATTAAATTCTGAAAGGGAAAAGTGAGCAAACGTAATGTTTAAGCAAAATCAGTTGATAATTTCATCACAGTAGCAAGTGAGAAACCAAAAAAAATAGTGGGATTTGAGTTTTGGAGAATACAATTCTAAGTCCATCATTCGACTATACTTTCTGCATTCAAATCTGATTCCTTGCATTGGCATCAAAACCTATCTCTCATAAATCAGAAAAAGCATAAACATATACTTTAACAAGCGACAACTGCACAAACTACTTAAGAGCAGAGAACAAAATAACAAGAAGCTGCCCCAAATCTCGAATTAAATACACCAGGTCTAAGTAAGCTAACCTTGGATCCCAACAAACACCATCAAGCGCGATAGATTTCATGAACGCCAATATCAGTTGATACTACCACCGTTCATAGTTGCCTGAAAATTCGCCGTAGCAGTGGGGCGGACCATACCTTGAGGGTGCATGACCATATATGTTCTGCTCCTGATGATGATGATGTGAAGATGTAGGAGGATAATAAGTATGCCACCTTGAAGTTGAAGGACCCGAGGGATGCCCATTAGACTCGAATGGTGAATATCTATGGTATCCACCATATCGTGTGCTTGACAGAGGACTCGAGTAATGCCCACCGGAATTGAACGTTGGTGATCTCTGGCTATGGCCCTCATATGTACTGTGTAACATAGGGTTACGATCCATATATGTACTGGGTAACATATGGTGATTATGACCTGCTGGTGTAATGGGAGAGGTAGGATGATAATGAGGCTGCCACCTTGAAAATGGAGGATCCAAGTGACGCCCATTATACTCAAAGAATGAATCTCTATGGTTTTCACCATGTGGTGGTATGGTCGACAGAGAATTACTGTGATGCTCACCAGAACTGAATGTTGGTAACCTGTGGTTATGGCCCTGTGGTGTAACCGGTAACAGATGGTGGTCGTGACCTGATGGTGCAATGGGAGAGGTAGGAGGACAGTATCTCTCCCTCAGCCTTGAAGATGGAAGATCCAAGGGATGCCTGTTAGACTCGAATGATGAATATCTACGGTTACCACTGGATGGTAATGTGGACAGAGAACCCGTATAAGGCCCGCCAGAACTTAATGTTGGTGACCTATGGTAATGACCCTGTAGGGTAAAGGGTAACCGATGGTGGCTATGACCTAATGGTGCAATGGGAGACGTGGGAGGATAGCTAGCCTGCCATAACCTTGGAGGTGAAGGACCCGAGAGATGCCCATTGTACTCAAATGATGAATCTGTACGGTTTCTATCATACGGTGTAGTTGAGTGAGAACCCGGGTAATAATGCGCAGCAGAAATGAATCTTGGCGATCCGTAGTTATGACCCATATGTGCAGCGGGCAATCTGTGGTTATGACCCGGTGGCGAAACAGGTAAAATATGGCTGTCATGACCCGATGCTGTAGTGGGCGAACTCAGCCTCCTGGTCTTTCCTCTGTGGAAAGGATTTTCTGTTATCAAACCACTCCTAAGATTTGGTTTCTCTGCTATAAGAGGCTGTTCATCTTTAGCTTTCTTGTTCTTCTTCCTCTTCCTGTTAGATTCATGGGTAGGTTTCAACTCAACATTATTCTTCTTGGTCTTCCTGTTGAATTCAGGAAGAGTAGAATGTTGTTCCAAGATTCCATCATTCTTCTCCCCCTTGGATTCATGAGCAGTAACATGCTGTTCCGAGTTCTTGTTATTCTTCTTCTTCTTTCTCTTCTTCTTCTTCATCATCATGGTTCTGTTGGATTCATGAGGAGTAGAATCCTCCATTGCAATTGCAACCCCTTCTCCATCTAACCTCTGCTTCTTCTTCTCCTTCTCGAGATCATCCTGATTGGCTGCAGAAGTAGCAAATCCACTTTCTATCTCGGGGCTTCCCTCGAAGTGTCTACCACACGACAGTCCAGTATGACCCAACTGACCACATCTATAACAAGACACATCCCACAACGAATCACAAGCCTCTCCACAGCACAGGTGACCGAACCTCTTACATACATAACACTGCACACTCTTCAAATCATCCTCCGTATATTCGTACTTGCACAAACCCATGTCGTGTCCTAAGCCTCCGCATCTCAAACAAACCGATGATGTCGTCTTATCAGAACAATCTTTGTTAATCGAGCAATGATGCTTTTTTGTAACGTGGTGGAAACTAGCGCATATCAAACAAGGCCTCCTACGAGGCTTGTTGGGAATGAAACAGCGGTTAGTCATTATACTACCGTGAAAGTACCTTGCTGGACGAAGAAGGCTTTTCAGAACCATGTTGCTCGTTGTTACTTGTTCGTGCTTTCTCTTCTTACGGTTACGCTCCTCCTTGCACTTTCCTCCCTTAATAACCATCATCACAGAATCGTTCCAGATCCAGCCTTCGATGATACAAATTCAATCTAAGATCGTCGTCATCGCCTTCTCCGTCGTGAAGAGCTAGATCAGATGGGATCCAATTGAATTCGTCGGATCAGATTGAATTCGCTACGAATTGATTGGGATAATGGGCTTCTTCTCCTTAAAAGCCCATTACTTATATTTGAACGGGCTTGAGCTAGAATGAGTACCGAGAAAAGGGAAGGAATAAAAACGTAAACAGCAGTCACTATCTTATCATTATGGAATAGTGTGAAACTGTTGTTCTGATGTGATGGTTGCTGCCACCAACCACGTGATTCTCAAAATGGTTGCTGCATAGCAAACCATTTCTTCCACGTGGACCGACGAGTATATCAGCGCAATGCTATCTATATATACGTATCTATTCCATTAAGGGGAATTCAGTATTAAGAAATTAAAAAAAAAAAGAATAGAGTATGGTACTACTAAAGGTTCTGCTTCTACTTTTACTAGTTTTCAGTCATCAGGCTGATTCTGGCTCTATCGTCAAGTCTCTTCCTGGTTTTGAAGGCCCTCTTCCTTTCGAACTTGAAACCGGGTTTGTATAATGGTTCTTTTGTTGTTACCAATACAATAATTTGTACTTAAGTTTGCAATTAGTAATTAGCCATTCTTCTGAACGAAAGGTACATTGGTATTGGCGAGGAAGAGAACATTCAATTGTTCTACTACTTTATCAAATCTGAGAAGAATCCAAAAGAAGATCCTCTTCTTTTGTGGTTAAATGGAGGACCTGGATGCTCTTCTCTCGAAGGCCTTCTTATGGAGAACGGTAAATCTATAAAATATCACCTTTTTTCTCTAATTAAGCACCATTTTCAGTGATATGTTAAAATTGGTAAGAACAAAAAAAAAAACAGGACCGGTGGCTGTGAAGGTTGAGGTTTACAATGGAAGTCTGGTCTCGTTGGTGTCTACTACATATTCATGGACGCAGGTAGCGGAAAGTACGTTCATATGTCGATTACAAACCCAGTCTGTTTTTGATTTTTTTTAAAAAATTTGATCACATTTTTAGGTGGCAAACATAATATACTTGGATCAACCAGTTGGAGCTGGCTTCTCCTATTCAAGAACTCCACTTGGTAAAACTAGTGACACAAATGAAGCTAAGATGATCCATGAGTTTCTTCAAAAGGTAATATGACAAACTTTTAACCATTTGTCTTTGTGCCTTCAAGGTTTTTGTATGTATTAATTGTAATTCTTGTGGTGTAAAGTTATCGATCTTGGAGATGTAGCCCATCACATTTAAGCCTAGCACATCTATTATATTATTCGAAGCAGTATAGAATTTTATCTACCAGCGATTAATTAGCTCGTCCATTAGAAAATAAACATTTTTTTGTTTTTTTCTTGGGCAGTGGTTAAGCAAGCATCCACAGTTTTTCTCCAACCCTTTTTACGCCACTGGCGATTCTTATTCCGGTAAGACTGTTCCGGCACTCGTTCAAGAAATATCACAGGGTATGTTATTATATCAAATCAATCGATCTAATATTCCCTCACGTTTTTAACAACACTGACACTGTAATGCAGGAAACTATAAATGTTGTGAACCTCCAATAAATCTACAGGTCATTACTTTCAACTCATTCTTATTTTATATCCATCATATTTTCGATCACTAAAATTTTAGTTATACAACTTTGTACAAAAACCAGGGTTATGTGCTCGGAAACCCTGTAACATATTCTGAATTTGAAGAAAACTATCGTATTCCCTTTTCTCATGGAATGTCATTAATCTCTGATGAACTCTACAAGGTATAAAATATACGCAATACTTAATTTTGTCATTTGTCGCGCTTGAGAATTTTATAGTTGAAGAATTAATCCTGACCCTGAGTTTATCTTTAATCTTTTTTATTATTGTTATAGCCTTAAATGATAAAACAATGGATACAATTTTTTTAGTCATTGAAGATAAACTGCAAAGGAAATTATGGAAATGTGGATCCACGTAACACAAAGTGTCTGAAACTTGTTGAAGAATACCATAAGGTACACACTCTACACTTTAATCAATTTTTCATTTTATTTTCTCTGCTTGATACTAAATATCATCGTTAACTCAATTTTTATTCTTCTTTTTATTTGCAGTGCACTGACAAATTAAATATAGAACATATATTATTACCTGATTGCGATGACAAAAGAAATTCAAAAAATACATCTCCAGATTGCTATGTAAGTCATGTTGAAGTCACTGAAATATTACTAATGTATTCAAAATAGTGAATATTATAAAAATAATTCGCTTACTGTCGAATCGAGGGCCAATCTTTGAATTTTAGAAATTTCATTCAAAATAAAATTAAAAATTTGATTGACTCAAGAATTTTTTTCCAACTATAGTTTAAGAATTAAAATATAGTTAATGTATTTTCTTTCTAATAACCTTCTTGTAGTAGTTTTTACTATAAAATTAGATATACTATCCTACTATCAACGCTAGAAATGAGTTATTTTTCTAACATATATATAATTAAATATTATTAAAACTAAACCTATTACTTTTTTTTGTGTATAAAGAGTTTATAGTTTTTTTATCATAGACTTACAGACTCAACTAAGACTCCACATACAATTTGGTAACTATGCGTCTATGTGAACGGCTTATAGCTTATTATTGCAAATAAAGTAATTAAATTAATGAATATTAATAATTGGTATAAGTTTTGGTCTATTAGATATTTTATCAACATTTTCCTAAATAATAATTTATTTATTGTTGATATTAATGAAAATCATAAAAATGAAAAAAAAATTGTAAAATTCTAGTATGAATATTCTATAAAACTGTAATTTGTTGAGATTTTCCATTTTTATTTTATTTTGTGTAATTATTAATATGTTTCGGATTAGAATATATAATATATTGAACATCAAATAATATTATTTTAATTACTAGAATACATATTTTAGCTGCACCATTATAACTTTAATAAGAGTCCAAAATCCAGTGAATAAAAAAGACTCTAATTTAATATATTAATAAGTTACAATTCTAATAATAGTTCAGCAGGCAGATTTTTTTTAACAAAAAAAAACAATCAATAAACTGTTACAATTTTGTTTTATTTTTGGGTTATTTAGGTCTTATGTGATGATAGTATGTTCTTCTTCTCCACATACAATTTTTGACGACATATGAGTTTAAAGATAATTTGAGTTTTATAATTTCTGCTGTGTTTTCATTGAGGATGAATAATCCATGAGAAACATTTTAAGCATCTAAATGTAGATATGATAGTGTGCACGGGAGTTTTTTTTTTGTTTTCTACATCCAGTTGTAAATTTATAAGCTTTATTTCAACCTATTAAATTTTATATACTCTATGAATATATGTATAAACATTTTTGGTAAAATATTTGGTATCTAGCAGATGTTTACAAGGTATCAAACTGGAATATTTTAAACTGTATATTTTTGGCATATTGTGAAAAAATAATTTGATTTTAAATGTTACTAAAATTAAATAAGTTTATTTTGTACATATACAATTATGTATCATATCATATACAACCTTTTCTGGAAAATATGGTTATCTGAAAAAAAATATATTAAAATTGTTTAAAAATACTTTATATAGTAAATAGTTTGATTTATATATTAGACAATACATATTGTGTAGTACATGTATTTCAAAAGAGCATATTGTAGTACACAATACTTTATCTTAGGATTTAGGGTATCTCTTCCTTTAGAAAAAACAATCACCAAAAATGTCTAATAAAATATGTATTGGATATAAGATGAAATATTTGTAGAGAATTATTCTACAAGTATTTACATTTTCAGGAAAATATATTTAGGATGAGGATACTGTTGATCTTTAATATGTTACGATTCATTAGTTGTGTATTAGTTCCTATTCTAAAAAGTAAATCCTACAAAATCTACAGATTTTTGAATATTAATTATTTTGGATAAAAAAATAGTAAACTTTTTGGAAATAATTTCAATCTGCATAAAATTATATTTAAGATAAGGAATATTGATGATCTTAATTATTGTACAATTTAATAGCTGTGTGGTTAGTTTGATTTCGGAAAATGGAATATGATTAGCAATCTTTACATCTTTATTAGGAATATATGTGATATAACAAATATGTAAAATCCATGTTGTGTTTTGAATATAGTAGAAGTTAAGTATTCGTAATATTTTTATTGAACAAAAACGTTCAAATTTAATTTAATATAATAGAATTGTTTATTTTATAATAAAGTAGATTATTAGTTTACTCTTATAAGTTCTAAACCTATGGTACGTGCGTTCTATAAATTTTGTTGATACATATAAATTAAATATACTACATGAAATCAACAGATGTTGGGATAGGTTATTTAAAATGTAAATCACTATTTGAAAATGAAAGAATCAATTCATGTTAAATTTAGACTCTAGTCTTTTGAAATTAATTTGTGTGGTTTGTTATGGTATATATATATATATATATATATATATATAACACTGAAATACATTTTGAAAATAACCCTTCTTGCATCCTAATATTTACAACTTATGCCACTGCAATTAGTAATTATTAATTAATTAATTATAAGTTATTTATTTTATTGGATTATTGTGTATTCAAACTTAACATTATTAATCTCCAATGAAACTTATCATATTTCTATGACCTATTCTCTATTCAATTTTTACAATAAAATTAAACAGATTTGTTTAAAATATGACATATAAATTTTATATATTATATATTCAAGCATATTTCTTTTCAAATACAATATACACTATAAATATTTCACTAAAACATATAAATTTATTATCAGATATATGTTAAAAATTTTGATGATTAATATTGTTCACACATATATCTTTGAAAATTTTACTTTAATATTTTCCTCAAAAACATACATAGAAAAAAAATATTATACTTATAGAAAAAATTAGCGACATATATATCTGTTTTATTAAAAATTAATGAATTTTATTTGATAGAAAATTTTATATTTTGGAAGATATATTTATTAATATACATAAACATACTAATTTGTGTTTTAGTTTATAAATACATACATCAAAAATGGTTAATGCAATTAAAATTACTAATTGGCGAATGTATTATATAACATATCATTTTGATTGCCTTAGTATACAATAACAACAATATGAGAAATCAACAAATTACTTAAAATTAAAAACTGTCGCTCTATCATAAATTTTATATTAAAATCAAAAACAAACATCCATATGGATGTATTTCTATACCATGTTACTTTTTGTGATGTTGAGAATTTTACATGTCTATTCTATTAAAATAAATAGCCAGGTGAACGGTTCAAACTCTAGTACTATATATATATATATATATATAAATATCTATATTATTAAAGCTGAAGTACATTTTGGAGATGTTTGGAAACAAATATAGTAGTTTAAATGAATATTTTTTGGAAACATGAATGAATAGTAACATTAATTGTATTTACATATTTCAGTTAGCTTAATAATTTTATAAATTATATTACCTTAACTATAATATACATCATTAATTATATGACCATAATAATAATTGTGCAAATTTTTATTTATTAGTTAATCAATATAAATTTTGTCCCAATTATAAAATCAAAAATGTAAATAACTAAATTTTATATATGGTTAAATGTTCGATTTAGTAAAAAAATATTTTAGTTTTAACCGGTAGAAAATAACGTAACCAAAAACATTATTCAAAATCATGTTTCTATGAATAAAATAATAACTTGAATAAAAAAATATGTGTTACATTTATTGTCACTTAATTTTTAATTTAATATAATTATTTTACTGAATAAACAGTTTTTATCAGTTTATAAAATCAGTTAGGCATAAACATCTATCTATATTATTAAAGCAGAATACTTCTTATGAATATGATCCTGACTTTTCCAATTAATTATAAATATTGTATGTACCTTTTTGACAGCAGTATTTGCAACCAATAAAAAGTCATTATTTTGCAATTACATTAAAAAAATTAATAATTCAGTTCTTAAACTTTTCAAAAAAATTGTTTCTTAAATATATGCATCATATCTTTCCAAAAAAGTTTTTCACGTTATTAATTATTTGAAAGAATTTATTAAATGAAATTTCAAAATAAAATCAAGTTGAAATAAAAAATGATTAAATCAACAAAATCATAATACAAATCTGAATTATCTCAACTGCTTAAAAAATAGTTTCATTTAAAATAAAAACTAAATCACATAAAATAAATTTAATAAAATTATAAAAAAAATTTTGAAACGCACAAATAAATTTTTCAATACAGAGAGTGTTGAAGATATAAAATATTTTATTTAAATAAAAAAAATCAGTGTAAAATAAATTTAACTTCAGGTTCAATAAATAAAATCATATTACGGATTAGAATTATCTAGATTCTTCAAAAAATTTAGTCATATTTAAAATAAAAAAAAAAATCATATAAGTAAATTTAAGATAAATTTCAAAAAAGTTAAAATAGATAATTTATCAAAAATCATAATTTTTATTACGTAAAATAATTTCTCCAACAAAAAATATACCCGCCCTTAAAAAGGGCGGGTCAAAATCTAGTATATATTTAAAGCTAAATGCACACATGATCTTTGCATATTTTTATTGTTCATTTTTTTTAACAGATAATAGATTGGACTGATTATAGTTATAATCTGTTAAGTGTTTATTTTAAATAAAAACTAGATCCTGATCCGCCCTAAAAAGGCGGGTATATTTTTTGCTTAACTTTTTTTTTAAATAGAATTTTTATATTTGTGTTTTATAATCAATCATATTTGTGAAAATATGATTAAAAGGTGGATATATTTTTATTTTATTTTTAATATAATTTTCATATTTTTGTTTTTCTCTATAGTTATATTTATGCAAATATGAAAGATGATTACAAAGATAACCAAAATACG
>OVBX01008428.1:0-10025 GCA_900406325.1 Erucastrum elatum
TAACATATTTAAATATATAAGATATTTTTGGTATCCAAAATATTTTAGTTTGGATTAGATTTTGTTTTTGGTCGACAAGCTTTACAGACTCATATTTACTCTGTAAACCAAACTGGGTGCTCTGTATCCATATGGACAGTAAACGACGACTGTTGCGTCACACCACGTGCTAAGCGATCCGCCATAATGTTTTGCGTTCTTGGTATATGAATAATCTCCGAGCTGTGAAAACTCTTTTTGAGACTCCTGATGTCATCTAGATAACTTGCAAAAGCCGGCCATTCTTCTGGCTCCGAAACCATCTTCACCAACTGAGAACAATCCGTCGCAAATGTAACTGTATATTGCCTTAAATTCCGCATACTTTCCATTGTCCAAATGAGAGCCTCCACCTCAGTGTGTAAAGGTGACTGACTAGCCCTTGTATTTCTTGCTCCCAATAGTCCTTCGAATCCTTCCAACGTACTATACCATCCATGTCCAGAAAATTTATCTTCCTGTTTCCAGGATCCATCTGTAAAACACCAGCGTTCCGGACGAACCGGTAGGACCACCTCTGTTGTGTGTATAACAGAATTCTGTCTCTGTTCTCCTTCCTGTTGTGCTTCCTTCCAGAGGAGCACCTCCGTTGTTGCCAGTTGAAGAGTATCTTTTGGATCCATATCTAAATTACTAAACACTTTATTATTTTTCCTTTCCATATGTACCAAAGTATCCAAGCAAATTGATGGTCTTCCAATGTTGGGCTGATCCTCCAGAACAAATAATCCATATTCGAGAATAGAGATTGTCCACGAAAATGGTCATGGTGTGTTGGAATCCCTGATAAAGCCCAAACTTGAACTGCTGGTGGGCATTCAAAGAATACATGATTTATGGTTTCCTCAGATGCTCCACATCTATCGCAGTTAATATCCCCTTTAATACCTCTTGATCTTAGATTTTTCCTAACTGCTATACAGCCTGACACCACTTGCCATAGAAAATGTTTCATCTTAGGTGGACAACGCACTTTCCAGCAATGAACCTTGAGCTCAGTTACTGTAGGTCCAAACTCCACTATCCCTTTGTCCCGATCTGGATATGCTCGTTCTACTTGGTATCCTGATTTAACCGTATATTTCCCATTTTTTGTAAAATGCCTGCCATCCCGATCAACTGTTGGTATCCTGCTTAATGGTATACTCTCCACAATTTTAATATCCTCAGGTTCCATTATATCCTCTTAAACCGTTAAATTCCATGAACGTGATGCATTGTTTATGAGAGAGTCAACAGTAAGATCTGGTAGAAGAATATTTTGTTTTTTATTTGCTGGTCTTGGGCGGTTGGTTGGGAGTCAGGGATCATTCCATACTGATATGGAAGACCCTGATCCCACACGTTTAATTAGTCATTTTCTAACCAGAGATATAGCAGAAACCATACTTCGCCAACCATAGGAAGACGCGTACGACCTGATCGGATCCAGGGGTGATGCATTCCTGAAGTATCGACCTTTAAAAACACGAAAAAATGGAGTATTTGGTTGCTCTATAAATCTCCACAGTTGCTTTCCAAGCATAGCTGTGTTGAAATCCGTTAAATCCCTAAATCCTAGCCCGCCCTCCTCCTTTGGCACACAAACTTTATCCCATGACTTCCAGTGTAATCCTTTTGTGTTTCCACTGGAACTCCACCAAAATTGTGCTACCGCACTTGTAAGTTTTTTCGCCACCGTTTTCGGGAGACGATAACAAGACATAATATGGTTAGGTAAAGCCGTTATCACCAATTTTATAATGACTTCCTTGCCTCCTTTAGTGAAAAATTTGAATTTCCATCCATTGATTCTGTTATTTAATTGATCTTGAACGAAACCAAAAATTTATACCTTCGAACCTCCCAAACTTTCTGGGATCCCCAAGTATGTTCCCATTCCACCCAAATTCCGAATTCCCATAATATCCCTTAGTTCCTGTCGGGTATCTTCATCAATTTTATGGCCAAACTGAATTGACGATTTCTGAAAGTTTATCTGCTGTCCCGAGACCTTCTCGTATTCCCTTAGAATTGCTAAAATAGCTTCACATTCATCTTTCCGTGCTCTACAGAAAAAGTACTATCGTCTGCGAAGAGCATATGAGATATTGAAGGACACGCCCTTGCTACCTTTATTCCCGTCAACTTTTTGTCAACTTCAGCCTTTTTGATATTTGCTATTAATGCTTTCGTGCACATAATAAATAAATAAGGGGATAAAGGATCCCCTTGACGAAGTCCCCGATTTTGAAAAATTTGTCCTGGCGGTTGTCCATTTAATAGAACTCTGTATTCCACCGTTGATATGCATTCCATCATTAAGTGAACCTAGTGATGATCGAACCCCATTTTTGTAAGTAGAGCCCGAATGAACCTCCATTCAACCCTATCATAAGCCTTGCTCATGTCTGTTTTTATGGCCATAAATTTATCCTGACACGCCTTATTCGTCCTTAGCCCATGGAACACCTCTTGTGCAATTAGTATATTGTCTGAAATCAGTCTCCCAGCTACAAAAGCCGACTGAGTTTCCGAGATCAAACCAGGTAGACAAGCCTTTAACCGTTGACACAACACCTTTGAAATAATTTTATACCCAACATTACAGAGGTTTATCGGACGAAGTTCGTCATCCTTGTCGGTCTTTCCTTTTTTGAAATCAAACAAATATTTGTTACGTTTAAACGCTCATCCAATTTCCCCGTAGTCAGAAAATTATTGACCAAGTCCAGAATATCCTGTTTGATAATGTTCCAAGAGTGTTGAAAAAAGAGTGTCGTCATCCCATTTGGCCCCGGTGCCTTTTCCAGATGCATCATAAACAATGCTTGCCACACTTCCTCCTCTGTGGTAAGACTTTGATTCGTTTGCTGAGAGATACTAGGCCTTATTTAATTTAGGAAAGCCTCAAAATCATTAGGTGATGTAGTACCAAAAATCTCATCAAAATAATCCACTGCAACCTTCTCAATTCCAGTATCCTCGACCACCCAATTGCCATGTCTGTCATACAAGCCCACTATACGATTTCGGGTCCTCCGCTATTTCGTTAGGGCATGAAAAAAATTAGTGCTACAGTCCCCTGCCGTATGCCAAGTATTTCTACTTTTTTGTTGCCAATATTCCTCCTCATCCTTATTAGCCTCTTGTAACTTCCGGGACACTTCCAAAATATCCTCTTAGGATCTACTATCATCTGTTTGCACCTCTTCTAAAGCGTTTTGCAGTTCTGCGATTTTATCTTTTCCATACGGAGTATTATTCTTACACCAAATGGACAGTTCATGTCTACAATTAGTAATCTTAGACACAACATCACCCATATTGCCTGCCGGATTCCTTGAAACTTTTGTCCATCCTCTTTTAATAGAATCTAGAACACCATCCTGCCCTATCCATCTTTTGTCAAAGCGAAACTGTCCCCTCCGTTTAACCACTTTAGATATGTTTATCCGGATATTAAACTTTCAGATATGTCTGAGTATTTAATCAATTTAAGTCTGTGTTTAATATTACTTTGAAATATTGTTCATTTCGGTTCTACAAATCCAAATATTTTACCTATACTTACTATCTTCTACTAATATAAAGCAAAACAAAATAAATTTAAAACAAATATTTTTAGCTTATTTATCATACATAACTATTGGACTATAGTTTAATAATACCAATAAAAAGGTTGGACGTTATGTCATTATTTATGGGTATATTGCAAAATTGACGTAGCCTATAACCACTAATGTGTATTTTCTTATAATTGTTTTGGTAAATATACAAAAACATTATACAATCGAGTGAAAAGTATAACATATGCGTGGAAAATAATGTGATTTATACACCCGGCTCTAGAACTCTGTTTTCAATCGATTTCACGAATCTTTTTTAAGCGTTTCTGATTTCTAAATTTTTTTAGTCAATTTTGGTTAAAATTTAAAAATTCTGTAAAGAAAAATGATTTTTAGCTGAATTAAAAATATGAATTGACGTGTGTAGTATTTTTTACCTCTTTTCAATTCATAACCAATCATAATTATTTATTGCATTTGAGTAAAGAAGTCTCAACCACAGTTAAGTTCGATAATATATAAAACTTTCAATTTCTCAAAACACTCCCATTCCAACATTTTAGTTAAGGCGAAGCCTAATGATTTTGTATTTTTTTTTCTTTCAAAAATGATATTATTCGGTAGTTGTACAAAGAAAATTTCAGTTCACTAATATAAAGTTAAAAATCTCAAAATTTAAAATAAGCTGATTAAAAATTTAGTATAAACAAATTAAATTCTATGCAGTGGAATTAAAAAATTAGAATGTGAACGTATTAATTGTCAAATAATTGTGAGACCGACACGTCACCAAACTCAAATTGAAATCGATGTAAGGTTACCACGTATCCAATCTAATGTGAAAGCATTAAATGAGGATGCTTCTCTTTTAATATATAAGGGATATCACAGTTTCTTAAAAATTACATATATTCGGTATATTTGATACTACCAAATCCTACGCACTTTCTCTATTTCATTTTGATTTGGTTTTTGCATGTTTGGTTTTACCGGATCGAACAACCCTAGATTGATTGAAAATATATTAAATCCTAGGTAAGTCATAAAACTGTTTAGAGCTCACACTTGCACGCGTGGAGGAACAAAACCAAAAATTAACTACCGGTGAATTTTAGTTGCAAAATAGGTAAGAGTTAGTTGGGAAGGAAGCGATGTTTTTAAAACCGATCCAGACACTGAATCGGACGACTTATCAGGTCATTGAGTCATTGGATCAATCGCGGATGAATCACTGGCGAACTATAGATTAATAAATGAACTAATTTTATTATATAATGTTATATATTAGCTATGAATATATATATATATATATATATATATATATATATATATATTAGCTATGAAAAAAATATAGAAACTAAAGTTAAACATTTTTCTAACTGTTTTTAGAAACATAAAATGTATAAATATTAAAAATATCAAAAAAATAGTTTAGACTATTTAATATTTTTATAACAAATTAATATAATCACATCTAAAAAATAGCAAGACATAAAATACATAAATATCTGAATGTCAAATGTGAATTATAAATTAAACTTCAAATCTAAAATAAGCCAAAAATAAAACATCATCGTAATAAATTGTCAATAACAAAAATAAAGTAACACCAAATCACATCAACTAATTTTTGTTATCTATATCATCGTTCACTTCATTTTCTGCAAGTGGCATCAGTGTTTAGAAAATAAAACAGTCTAAAACTATAATTAAAAACTGAAAAGAAAAGTTAAAAAAAATTATGGCTTCAACCGATGGTTCAACCGGTAACAGGTTTTGAGTTTTAGTGGGTTTTACTGAGTTTTTGCGGGTTTTTAAATTTTGCATTTTTCACAAAATCCACACCGGAATTATATTTTGGGTCACCGGGTTTACCGGTTCAACTGCGGGTCCGAGTCGGGTTTTACCGGTTCAACCGCAGATCCGGGTCGGGTTCAAAACATTGGAAAAAAGTCAATAAAATCTTTACGGATTTTTTTCTTTTAGATTATTTATTTTTGATTATTTAAAGTTAATTCTATTTTTGAATCTTTTTAGTATGAACTAAAAGTTATATTATTAAACATTAGTATGACTTGTTTCGTTCTTCTCTAGTTTGTTTCCGTGGTCCGTGTATAACTGACATGAACAACCAACCACGACGCCACGAATCTTCTCTTGATTCCTCCACAAGAAACCACCTTCCCCGCATTGTTCGAGCTTCCCGAAGAAGATGTTCTCGTCCGTTGGTTTCGTCTTCCTCTCTGGTGTTTTCCTCGGAATCGTCGCCATCTTGGCCGCCGAAGCTGCGGGATTAATGTATCTCGTGAACCGATTGAATCGAAAGAAAGATTCAAAACCCGTCTCTGATCCATCCACCAATGATAGCATCGATCCTCCCATCGATCTCTCTCTCAACAAACAGGTGATCTCAATCTCAATTCCTCAAGTCTCGGACAATTTCTCAAGTTTTCTTAAGATGTTTTGTAATGATAGGGAATGGTCTGGATTCTGGAGTTGGATGAAGGTGTTAAGAACTGGTTGAAGGAAAAATCACGAAAAGAGCAGAAGAAGAAGAGAGATTTCTTGGAGGTTCATCCTCTTCGCAAATTCGCTAGGATCAAAGATCACAAGCTGCTCTTATCAGATGCTTCTGCTGATACCACTCAGACTATAGTTTCTTTAAAATGTTGCTCTATTGAAGCTGTTTCAGGGTCTCATCTCCCTACAAGAAAATGGTATCAACTCTTATCTATGACTGTGTAGCTGTTTGAATTGTGACACTTTTTTTTAGAATCAGGTCCTTGAATATATGCAGTGCCTGTCCAACATTTCTAATTTTTTTTGACGCCTTAAGCTCATTTGAAACTTTATGTCTTTGTTATTCATGTAAACAAAAATTTTATGCTCTAGATACAACTAAAATTTTCGCTTAAAATATAATGCCTTAAGCGGTTGCTTCCCTCCCCTATGCTCAAGTCCGGCCCTGAATATATGAAGCTCTTCAATGTTCTTTTGATTTCTTAGGGCCAAAAGGTTTCCTATAAAAGTTGAGAGCAAGATATCTTCAGAGCTGTACAAAGGAAACAAGGTGTTTTACATCTATCTAGAGACTTCTTGGGAGAAGGAATCATGGTGTAAAGCGCTCCGTCTCGCTGCTTGCGAGAATCCGGAAAGGTTTATTTGGTACTCCACCAAGCTGCAACAAGAGTTTCGTAGCTACGTCACGTCACTTAACGTTGCATACCATTCGTTTATGAAACCATCCGCTGGGTTTTGTTTCGAGACGTTTGACAAAGGGAGCAACAGAACGGATGGTGGTTCTTCAAAGGTTCGCTTGTTCTTGAAGAGGTTTTCAAGGAAGCGATCACATAGGGAAGACAGGAAAAACTCCGTGCGTTCTTACCAAGATTCACAACATGGAAGTAGCTCAGGAAGGAGCGGTTCAGGGAGGAAGACGGGAGATTATAGCGCTGATGAATCTGATGTCCCTATCTTTTCACGTTCTGTGAGTCATAGCAGTCATGTTTCCGGGGTTTCAGATGGAGACTCTGAGGAGAAGTTTGATATGGATGAAGGAACATTGGCGTGGAACTTGCTGATCTCTAGGCTGTTTTTCGATCTCAAACAGAAAACAGGAGTTAAGACCACAGTGCAAGCACGAATCCAGGTCTCTGCACTTTCAATGATTATGAAAAGCTTTTCATGTAACTTAGAATTTGAGATGAATTGAATTTTCTTAACAGCGAGTGTTATCAAACATGAGGACTCCAAGCTACATAGGCGAGCTAATCTGCTCCGATGTTGACACTGGGAATCTCCCACCTCATATACATGGTACTCGGGTTCTTCCAATGGAGATGAGTGGTGTATGGGCGTTCGAACTCGATATTGAATACTCTGGTGAAGCTGTGATTGAGGTTGAAACACGGGTTGACATACGTGAGGTGGATCTGCAAAAAGGTATAACCGACACAAGGTTGCATCCAAACCCTGTAGAAGGTGTTGAAGATTTTGAGAAGCGATTAGTAGAAAATGGTGGATCCAATAAAACAGGCTAGTTCACGTTTTACTTTACCCATATAATTCTTGCTAGAGACTACGACTGTTCTTACCATTTTTACTTTTTTTTGGTTTACAGATGAATCAAAGGGATCAAAAGGAATGAAGGTATCTCCAAATGGTGTATCCAGGTGGAAGTCTATTATTAAAAACATTGCTGAACAAGTTTCCCAGGTTGACAAGACAATTCTTTTTTTTCTTTCTTGCTGGTTGGATTTGTTTTAACTTTCCCTGAGTTCTTCTGAAAACTTTGCTCTTATATTTGTCTCTGTTTCTCAATTTCAGGTACCTATCTCTTTGTCAATACGGGTGTCTTCTCTTCGAGGGACACTGCGGGTACACCTTAAGCAGCCTCCTTCTAATCAGTTATGGTTTGGATTCACAAGCATGCCCGATATAGAATTCGATCTCGCATCTTCTGTTGGTGAACACAAAATCACCAACAGCCATGTTGCCATGTTCTTGATCAACCGGTTTAAGGTACACCTTCCACCTTTAGGGGGCCTCTTCTCTTTGAGCTTACAGAATGAGATTAAAACATTATGATTCTGCAGCATGCAATACGAGAAGCAGTGGTTCTTCCAAACTGTGAAAGCCTAACGATTCCTTGGATGGTTGCTGAAAAGGATGACTGGGTTCAACGCAACGCCGCTCCGTTCATGTGGATGAATCAAGAAAGCGATCACAATAGCTCACATGCAACAGAAGGGAAATCTAAATCTGACAAGCCACCCACCTGTTCCTCCTATGTTCACTCTGAGCAAATGCAGAAGACTGCAAACACCACTCAGAAGCCGATTGTTTCTGAAGCGGCGACTCTGCCCTCCTCCTCCTGTGCTCAGTCTGAGCAAGTGCAGGGAGCTGCCAATGCTATCCAGAAACCGAATAATGAACCAGAGACTCCGTTTACGCCATTGTCAAGATCCTCCACGAGCGTTACAGTAAAGAGTGACAAATCCCTGGAAGAACTGAAAACTCCATTACTGCGACCCAGCAGCAGCGAAAAGCAGTATACAAGCTCAAGAGACAGGACCGGAGAGATGACTGCTGCTCAGTCACCATCTAGGTCAATACGTTCAAGCGATGAAGATGATTCAAGCGGAAAGAAACTGGGAAGGAGAGCAAGGATGCTGGGTCTTGGGAAGAAGATGGGTGAGAAGTTGGAGGAGAAGAGTAGACAGATTGTTGAAAAGATGAGAGGACCTTCTTAACATGAGAAGGAAGAAGCTTTTTGCAGGTTTCATATACATAAAAGCTAATTTATAGAAACAGAGTAAGTTCGGCGCATTGTTTACATGTACAGCTCTTTGAGAGAGACAACCATCAATGCCTCCATTTTGTTTTTTTTTTTTGATCAAACAAGGAATTCATTCATCTAGAACGCTTACCCGTATAGGGTTGAGTTTGTTATAGAACCAGCAAGAACTGCTTTTGCTACAGCATCAGCATCGGAATTAAAGTTGTGAGAGATAAAGCTAAAGGAAATAACATCAAACAAAGACATAAAACGATAGATATCAAACATGATACCGAACAGTTCAGGTTGTTGCTCCCCCTTCTTCAATAACTTGATCAAGGAGAGAGAATCGGATAGAACCGCCAGGGATCGGACGTTTGAATAAACAGCCTGAGAGACCGCACGATGAACGGCAATGGCTTCGGCCATAAGAGCTGAGGAAACATGACTGTGAACTTCTGCAAATGTGGGGAGGGAGGTAGTCAGACTCCCACGGAAAATACCACCAATACCGCACTTTCCTGTTTTTGAATCCCAAGCCGCATCAACCTTGCACACTAGAACACTCGGGGGGAAATCCGGGGGAAATCCGCATCAACCGCCTCCATTTTGTTTTATCTTTTCTTATTATTTAGGTAAATTACAAGAAAACAGGTTGTATGTTAAAACAAAAACAAAGAGAAACAGCACAAGCAAAACAGAGATTCTTGATACAAAGAAAGAACCTTCCACATGAAGATTGGTTCAGTTTGGCTGGCCCGGTTTAGTAATCTTCCGGAGCCAATGGTTGGTGGGTACTGTGGCGAGGAGGTTCGTTCATGTTTGGGATGATTATGTATTCATAGATAAGTGCGGCAAGCGCTGAGCGCACCGCCCATGAAGGGTCCAACCCAATAGATCCAATGGTTCTGCCATCTCCATCCCACTAATGATGGACCAAAGGCTCTCGCCGGATTCATTGATGCTCCTTCGAATGATCCTCCTACCCAACATGTTTGCCCCTAGTATGAGCCCGATGGCTAGCGGCGCTATGATCCCAATACTCCCTCTCTTTGGATCAATAACGGTTGAGTAGAAGACGTAAACCAATGAAAATGTAAGTGAAAGTTCAGAGACACGTAACTAGAAACCGTACACAAGACTTTCAAGAACCTCTTCTT
>OVBX01008430.1:0-10022 GCA_900406325.1 Erucastrum elatum
AACTTGGTTCCTGGTGAAGCTGTTTACAACGAGAAGAGAATCTCTGTTCAGGTAATGATAACATAGAGTGTGGGTTGATTGATTTGATGTTTTTTTTTTGTTGGAAAAACTTAATTGGTTTTGTGGTTGAATCTACAGAATGAAGATGGAACTAAGACTGAGTACAGAGTGTGGAATCCTTTCCGTTCTAAGTTGGCCGCTGCTATTCTTGGTGGTGTTGATAACATTTGGATTGTAAGTCTTATTCTTGTTGATGTTACTTCTTGTGAGGCTTGTTTGTATGTATATACTGATTGTTTTTATTCGTTTTTGATGTAGAAACCTGGTGCTAAAGTTCTTTACCTTGGTGCTGCCTCTGGAACCACTGTCTCTCATGTGTCTGATCTTGTTGGACCTGTAAGCAAAAACTTAGCCCTTATGGTTATGATTTGTACTGGATGTGTTGTGTTGTTTGCTTATAATGTTGGCTTTGTGAATTTGTAGGAGGGATGTGTCTACGCAGTTGAGTTTTCTCACAGAAGTGGTAGAGATTTGGTGAACATGGCAAAGAAGAGGACTAATGTTATCCCAATCATTGAGGATGCTAGACACCCTGCTAAGTACAGAATGCTTATTGGCATGGTTGATGTTATCTTCTCTGACGTTGCTCAGCCTGATCAGGTTTGCTTCTTCTTTATTACATCTTACACAAAGAATGTCTAGTCCTTGTTTTTTACATTATAGGGTTAGAATTGTGTTTTGATTTTAAAAACGGTGTTCTAATGATTGCAAATGATGATCTTTACTTGGATTCCCCTTCAGATCATTATGGATGATGCAAACTCCAAGTTCTGATGCATAAGAATATCTTGATTTCTTATTTTTAATGTGAATTTTTGGTTTGGATTGGTTTTCCTTATTTTTATTTGGTTTGAAACAAATATAGTTGTATTATTCTTTGTTTGATAATTTTATTGGCGGTTTCTATCATACATATCTGTTTGCAAGTGTTCTTAAAGGAATGTTGTTTGTCCTCTAAACCTCATGTAGGCTAGGATCGTGGCTTTGAATGCAAGCTTCTTCCTCAAAACTGGAGGTCACTTTGTTATCTCAATCAAGGTTAGTAGTATACCAAAACATTTATCCTTGTACTGTGATTGTTCTTTCTTATATTCACAGACAAAGATTAGTAAACATGTTTCTCGATTACTGTGCAGGCAAACTGTATTGACTCAACAGTTCCAGCTGAAGTTGTCTTCCAGAGCGAAGTGAAGAAGCTCCAACAAGAGCAGTTCAAGCCAGCTGAGCAAGTGACGCTTGAGCCATTCGAGCGTGACCATGCTTGCGTCGTTGGTACCTACCGTGCCCCTAAGAAGGCCAAGGCTGCTACTGCCGCTTAGAAATTGCCCGTGTTGAGATTTGTTTTATTTTCCTCAGTTTCTGCTTCTGTCTTGTCTTGTTTTTCTTTTAGAATCTGTAGTGCTCTAGAATCTGTTAACCAGACTTGGAACTCATCAGTTGTTAAACCAGATTTTGTTTGAGTGAGAAAGTTTATTAGTAGTTTGTGTCAGATATGGCATATGCATTCATCTCTGTTGGGCGTTTTGTGGTCTCCTCCACCTGTTGTTAATCATGCTTAATTTGCATTCGATCGATCTCAATGAACAAGTGTATAGGCTATTATCGTTTCATATCTTAGTGCTTTACCTCTCTATTCCAGTTTATCTTGTACACCACAAACATCATTCAACCCGAAAGCCTCTGTAAACATTATAGAAAACACATCATAAAAATCACCAAAGGCCCAGTCTAAGCCTATTTCGATTTTGTATTACAATTCACAAGTTATAATAAACCGTCGATCAGTATGATCAAATATTTAAAAATGAAAATAAATCCAAAAATGATGGCTAATATTTTACCAAACTATTTATGGACAAGTACAATATGAATTCAACAAGCCAAGGTATTGCAAATTATAAGCTCATATTATTTATCTGATCTTAAGAGGATTTTTTTATGCTCTTATTAAAGGTCTTCCAAACAAGGCCATCAATGAAATTCAAGTTATTGTTACTCCTAATCTCATTTTCCCCTCTCCACTGTATTACTAGGTTCTTCTGATGTTTTGGATTGCTGCTATGTTGCTACTGTCTCATTTCAATTCGTTTTGATACATCTATTCACTCCACTGCTCTTTACTAATTTGGTTAGGTTGTGATTGTTTAGGACTTTTACTGTCAAGATTTTAAAAATATTGGTTTTAGAAAAATGCGCCTGTTATTTTTGTGGCTGTGACTTAAAAACCAAAATTCTAAAGTCTTAAATTCTAGCTTTTTACAAAAGTACACAAACGTGCATAAACAAAAGAAAGTTAGACTTTGAGGAATTTTAGAGAATTTGAGAAATTTTAGAAAATCAAAAGTGTGATTGCTAAAATTTTAGACTTAAGAAACTTTAGCTCATTTAAAAATCTTTAAACCTTTGAAAGTCTATTTTCTAATCACAACCTTACTAATTTAAACTCGTTTTGTTTGCTAATCAGTAATCAGATATGATAAGTCAAAAGAAAAACAGAACTCAATTGTAGTATTTATATCGTCATAGGCTCGTACTTATGTCCTGCCTAGTCTAAGAAAAGCACTGCAGTTTCTGATGATGGTTTCATATTTGCATTAAGCTTTGCTCATTCTCAAGAAACCGATCATGTTAACTTACTAGTTACCAATACACATGGAATAAAAGTAGACGCCTAAAACTAGTGTTTGGAATAATGCTTTTAAAAAGAGAAAGCTTGTGTTGGAGCTTTAGTATAAGGTCTCTTTCCTATGAATTGGAATTACTCAATTAAGTGAAAAGAATCTTCTTGACTTGTGTGAAAAAGAATGGTAGGGTTCTCTTGCCGTGGAACAAACGTCGATACTAAACCCATTAAGAGCAAACATATCCACTGGGGGTATCCATGTATTATTAAATTTCAATGACTTTAGTGAACGACACACATCTCTCTCTTCTCCAACTCTACTTTTGAATAACATCATACCGGTTATAGGTATGACTCAATATAATACTGGTGTTGTTCTCCAAACTTTTTGAAGCTAATATAATTTCTTGAAGCTAAGATATGAACAAATATTTAAAATGATAAGCAATTTTGTTTGGACACATTTGATCGCCACAAACTATCACACAAGAAGCTTTATAGATACAGATCTTTTAATTATTTTAATATGTGTTTATGACCTCTAAAATTTCAAATTCCGGTAATATACCTAATGTTTTCTAATGGTTTGTTTTTATCAATTCCTGCGGAAAGATTACAATTGTAAACATGTTTTCCATCTTATTGTACTTTATTGCGAAAAAATATACTTTCACCGCTTCTCGTTACATACAGTATACAAATTGTTTTCCCATAATATATGTTCCAATGTCACAGTCAAATACTGTTACCATTAACTTTCTTGTGTTTAGGAATTTTTTATCACATAGTTCACATCATCTTGTTTATTTTAACTTTTAAATCGGAAATTAACAATCCCCATTCAGGATATAAAATGGAGGCTACATTTTGCATTGGTAAGCCTTGGGGGCCAAAACTGTAAAACATAAAAATAATGAGAAGAGAACAAGAGAGAAAAGTAGAAGAAGGGTAACTCCAGAATTATCACTAAAAGATTAGTAGATAGATTATTTACCACGAGGAGGCCATATGTCTCTGATCGACCGTTGACTTTTCAAAAGAATGTCGATGGCACAGCCGTAATTGCTCATTCACATTCGAGGGCATTATGGGTATATAAAAAGTAAGATAAATACGTGGTGAGAGGGACACGAGGCTCTGCGCTGTTGAAAAGGAAAGTGGATTTGGCACGATTCATCGTCACATCACCAAAGAGCTCTATAGGGAAGAAGAATAAAACGAAGAAGAGAATCTGCGAGCTCACTTTGGTTTGTAAGAATTAGGGTTTTCAAAAGCCGAAAGCAATCATGACGGAGGTTGTTGTGCACATATACGATGTAGTAACAAAGAGTGGATCGGAGGAGATTGATAGGTTCTATAAAGACGGGATCGGTCCTCTACGCGGCGTATTCCACAGCGCGATTCAGGTTTTCACTCCATCGTCATCGTCGTCTCTCTGCTTTGTTTATTGTGTGTGAAGATGAGTGTGATCCGGTTTGTTATTTGACTGCGCAAAACGAAGCGTTCTTGGATATTTCGTGCTTAAGATCTGAGACTTAGAGCTCCAAGATCTGAAAACGTTTCTGGACACTTGTCAAATTCCGTTGATGCTTACCTTTTACTTGATCGATCTCTTTGACCTGAGCTAATAATCTAATTGCGAACACGACCTTCCCACGACAATTATGTGAACTTAGCGATATGATGTGATCAATTTACGAGACACCAAGCGCTTTTTGACTTTTGGTGTACCAAGTTTGTGTTAATAATGTTTATGTGTATTAAATATTTGACAAGTTTTTCTTTTGTGCAGGTATATGGGGAGGATGAATGGTCTTTTGGGTCTTGTGAACAAGGAACTGGTGTTTTCAGTTGTGCTATTACCAAGAATCCTATGTACGGTTATCGTGAGAAGATTGTTCTTGGGAAGACGGATTGCACGATCTTTATGGTTGATCAGATATTGCGTGAGCTCAGCAGGGATTGGTCAGGGCGCATGTATGATTTGTTAGCTAAGAATTGCAATCATTTCTGCGATGTTCTCTGTGACAAGCTCGGTGTGCCTAAGCTCCCAGGTAAAAGTTTTATTTTGGGATATTAATATCCAATGTTTGTGTGTTTTGGACTGGAAGGCTAACGTTATTGTTCTGTTTCTGTCTCTTAACAGGTTGGGTGAATCGCTCTGCCCATGAGGGTGACAAAACCTTGGAAGTGGCAGGAAGCACAACAATGCGAGTGGGTTCTCTTTCTTGTTTTGCTTCTTTGCAACTTAACAGTAACTTTATGCGTGTTCAATCTTGTAAACTAGGATTTTTTTTTTTTCAGGTAAAGGAAGCCAAAGCTGAACTTGTATCAACTAGTAAAGTGGCGACTAGCTTTCTTTCGAATGTTTCATCGGATATGACTACTAGTTCCAGTGGCCGACCACAACGGCCTGGAACCCTCAACAATTCAGACAATGGGAACATGAAAATACAAGGCACTTGGAAAGTGGTGGCTAAACGTAGTCGGAGTTCAACTAAGCGTGCTAAGAAACAAGGTGCACGTTCTCAGGATATCGAGGCAGAATACCTTAGTGGAACAAGTACATCAGCCGAAGGAGATTCAGGATCAGAAAAGGTTTTCATTAGCTTCTTTCACGGTTTTGCTCTGCTAACGTCGCTGCTTCTGGAGGGTTTTAGTTGGTCTCCTTATGCTAATACTTGATTCTTTCGATTATGGCAGCTTGGCGTTTCTGTTCTAGGCCAGCATTTTGCAGAGCATGTTCCTATAAAGAAACGGAGATTTATGGTTCCCTCTCCTTCACCTCTGAATAGGTCCTTTACTCGTGGTGAAGATTCACAGCATCGTGCACAGATCAATCACTCTCTGCCTGTTTCACGGTTGAACCCTAGTCTAAAGGGCAGGAAAACATCAAAAGCCTCTGATGATAAACCTGAGTGCAGCAGTCATGACTTCTTTGGTATTAAGATACTTGCAGAGGTTGCTTGCAGTAGTGGTATGAGTAGCGAAATTGCATCCGCAGTAGACGGTCAGCTTGTTGAACATGTACCACAGCAAGATGCTTTGACCTTTTCTCCTAATGATTCATCAACCGGCACTGTTGATGTCTCAGGGAAAGATACTACGGTTGAGTCCAGTGACAAGGGTGGGGAAGGCAAGAGCAATATCGTAGTGCCACAAAATGCTTTGGCTGCTGATCAGAGTGGAGGGCATAATATGGTAGCATCTAGTAGTATGATAGTGGCGCAGAACATTAGCATTACTGTTTCGAATGAATCCTCAACAGATGGGCCAAAGGAAAATTTGGAAGCTGGTGATAGCAGAAATTTAGCACCTCAGAGTGAGCTTCCCACAGTGTCAGAAAACTTATCTGGTGATGAGCGCGCTGGAATGATTAAGAATTCTGAATGCATTACAGATGATAGGTTGCATTGGGATTTAAATCTTCCAACAGACGCATGGGGTCAGCCTTGTGAAGTAGTCGATGAGATATCTGGAAGACATTCTGATGGAGAAGTCACTGAATCCATTGCTGAGAGCAGACATGTTGATGGTAGCAAGGACTACCTGACTGCTTCAGATGTGCGCATGAATTCTCTATTGCTGTCTGGGCCTAGTGTTGAAGAATCTATTCGAAATGGAAAGGAGTGCCAATCTGGTAATGATTCCCAGTTTGAGGATGGAGAGTTGAGAGAACCATACCCTTGGGAAGAAAACGGTGAAGATGTTGAACAAGTGGATTATGGGTCTGAGCCAGAGAATGAGCGGTTGTACCCTTTGGCTGAGAGTAATGATAATAAGCTAGAGGACATTGAGAAGGAAATCCTGGCAGAGACAAAGTGTGGAGCTGGCAAGTGTAAATCTAGCGATGTGCATGAAGGAAACAACGATGTAGAGAAGCGTGTCGTGGTTTGCATGAATAGTTCACATTCAAAAGGTTCTTCTCCATCAAGGAGCTTCAGGTCAAAACAATTCAGGGAGTCCCCTTCACATGAACCCATCAGAAGGAGAAGGCAAGTTATTTCAGCTGAAAATGGCTTTCATTTTCATTATCTAATTATCATGTATTGGTTCCTTTGCTGACGAAAGTGATTTCTCTATTTCAGGCATGATAGTTACGAAGACTTGTCTGAGAGAGACACTGGTCCAAATAAGTTTGCCCGGAGAGAAAGAACAGAGATGCGTATGCAAAACAGGAGTCCTAGGAGAAGGCAATTCAGCGGCTGGGATTCTAGACGTCGCTTCTCCCCACCTGTACACAAAGGTGGTGAATACCGTTTCGGACGTCAAACCGTTGTGGAGGATCGAATTATGACCAGTGGCTTTGATCAGCCAGGCCCAAGTCCTGGTTCGCATTACAGGCATTTCTCAAATGGAGGTTACCGGGGTAGGTTCAGAAGGTTTCCAGATGGCAATGGGAATCGTGATTTCAGAGACGCAAATCGTTCCTTTCCTCCCGGTGATGCTAGCGACTATCCAAGCCGCATGAACATCAACCGGATGAATGGTAGGAGAGAGAGAAGCAACTCGCCTCCCGCTTTCAGGAGATTGCACGACCCTCTGTCACGGTCCAGGTCAAGAAGCCGCTCTCCAGTTTCATGGAACGGGCGGAACAGATCTCCACCAGGGTTCCGGGGCGATGAAAACAGGATGGAGAGAGTGAGGTTCCCTTTCCAGAAACGGTTTCCTATCAACCAAGAGACCGGGTTCATGTTGCAGCAAAGAAACCAGCGAAACTCGAGGTTTTTTGATGGAAGAAACAATGATGGCGGTTGGGAGAATCATCATCATAATAACTTCAGAGAAAGAAAGTCGCCGCCAGGAAGGATGTATAGACAAGAGCAGAGATTTGATAGAATGAGAAGAGTCAACTCGGAGAACAATTTCAGACCATTTGTGCGGCATAATAATAATTATAGAAGGTTTGGTGATGGTGGTGGAAGCAGAGGAGAAGGTTGTAGATACGAGGGAGCGGAGGAGAAGAATGATAACATGTATGAGTCGGTGCACCGGCCTCAGACAATGGAAGAAGATGATAGACGGTTAAGATTAGATGGAGAACAACTAGACACTCTTGTTTCCAACGACAATAAGAAGAACAACGAGGCGTCATTAACAAATAGAATATGACACTTTTGGGTTTTGGTAGGTTCTCTTTTCTTTTTTCATCTTTTGTTTTTAGCAGTTAAACGGCACCTGAGTTTTAGAGAGGCAAAAGAAATGCCTGGTGACGTTAATTTATTATAGTTTAGGGTTTAGAGTTTGGTTCACACCTGTTTCTAGAGTCGTGTATCACCAGAAAACGTGTGGATCTGCTGCCACATACATAACATTGTATTACAGCAAGTTCTTGAAGTAATGAACTTATATCTTATTAGCTTAAACTACTTGCTTGTTTCTTTATATCTGCGTCCTGTGAAATCATGTCCCTGAAGCCTTTTGGTAATGCAAAAACTGTGAGGAATAAGTTTAAATTTGCTGAAATCATCAAAGGCCCGGAATCCTCAAAGGGAACTTGGCTGACAATGGGAACTTGAGAATGCAAGGCACTTGGCTAAAAGGGGCTTTAACACCGTCAAGAGATGTGGTGATGCAAACACCCCCCCCCCCCCCCCCCCCCCCCCCCCCCNTAACAAGTCTTTATTTTAGTAATCAAATCTAGAATCATGGCATTTGTCATCCCCAAAACATGCCACTGAGCACAAAGGCTACACAGCTTCTTCAATGTCAGCCGCTTGTTCATCTAACCTTCGTTGTTCAGCCAGCATCCTCTGCTTCTTCATGTCCAGAGACCAGATGGCAGCTGAAGTAGCAGGAGCTATCAAACGTCTCATTTTCTTCTCAGCTTTGTTTGATACATTCAAATTCTTTTTTTACCATGTTACTTCTTCCCTCTCCTAGCGACTGGCTGAACTTTATTTCACACCACCGCGTGATCCATATTTTCTCTAAACGGTTGTTTGTGTGCACTCGAACCACTTGTATAAGCTCCTATACTATATAACTGCAACTTAATTGGTAGAATGAAGATGGTACTAAAGACTGAATACAGGGTGTCGATTCCTTTCCGTTCTAAGCTGGCGGCTATTATGAACATATGCATTCATCCTTGTGCTGAATATAAAAGTTCTAGCAGAAACATTCTATGCATAACAAACACCAACAATGATAAAACTTGTTTTGAAAGTTACATAGAACTTACTTATTACATAAAATCGAAGGTAGAGAAATAACAGGCTACGAAACCACTACTTTACGGTTGATTACTCCATTAATACGAAATCAGAATCGCTGCATTCTCTCGACATCTAACTAAGGTAGGGGTGACTGAAAAAGAAAGTAAATGAAGATGCGTAACATAATCTAAAACTATTAACAAAATATTTTGTCAGAAGTGGGATTTGAACCCACGCCCTCTCTCGAAGACCAGAACTTGAGTCTGGCGCCTTAGACCACTCGGCCATCCTGACTATTTGTTAGAACTTACATTCATACATTATATATATTCAATCATTCTCCATTACCATACATGGAAATTAAACGATTTCTTAAGCATTTTTATGTGGGAAGTACAAGTTATGAATTCATTATTAGTACAAGATTGCTTGAATAGTTGAATTCGTGTGAAGATTAAAAACCAAAATCACGCAATTACATCCCTTGTTCCGTTCCCTCCCCATCTCTGCAGGCGTTCTGTGGTCTCCTTCACCTGTTCATCATGTTTTTATTTTGCATTCAAAAGATCTCAATGAACAAGTGTATATATATAATGGTTTTAATGTCTTAGGTTCTTTACCTCTCTATTCCAGTCTATCTTGTACACCAAAAACATCAGGCATAGCGTTTGAAGTGCTGATCCTGCTATCATTCCACTCCAAAGTCCCTGAAGACGTTACATATTACAAAACCATAATATAAGACCATCCACAATGACATTGTTTTGCCTGAGTCTCTCAAAAAAATATACGAAAATATGTAAAATTAGGAGAAAGATGACAATCGTTTTTATTTGAAACTCAGCCAAGCTTTTGAAAAACTTATTTGCCATTCGTTACTTTCCTAATGGTAAGTATTCAAAAATTTACAAATTTTAGCCAAAAAAAAGTATTCAAAAATATTAATCTTTGTCTAGAAATTTAAGAAAATTTATCTCTATTAACGATGCCTTAAGCATTTACGATGGAGAATTCTTGAGATTTTTAACACAGATATATGTGTAAATATTACACCAAAAATGTACTGTATATGTGTAAATATATAAATATAATAATAGTTAATTTGTGGAAAAAAAGTTAATTATGAGTAAATGAATAAAGATAAGAATTTTTACTCCACTATATTTTGATAACTTGGATGA
>OVBX01008431.1:0-10022 GCA_900406325.1 Erucastrum elatum
AAGTAGCTTCTTAGTTAGAGACTTTGTCATGTATAGACTCTCTAACTTCAACCACAAACCATCTGCAGTATCAACACCAGAAACTTCGATGATGATCTCATCTGCCAGACACAACAAAATTGTTGAGTACGCATTTTCTTCAGTAACCTCCATCTCAGCTGTAACAGGTTCAACCTTCTTCCCAGATAACGGTGCCCAAAGACCTTGTTGCTTCAGCAACGCCTTCACCTTGATCTGCCAGAGGCTGAAACTGTTCCTTCCAGTAAACTTGTCGATCTTAAAGTTCATCCCAGACATCTTCTCACCAGATTCAACCAGGCTCTGATACCAGTTTGTTGTGACGGATGTGAGAAGATGTAGATTAACAGATTAGATGAACAGAAAAGAAAGACACAAAGATTTAACGTGGTTCACCACTAACGGCTACGTCCACGGGCAAAGAGAGTATTTTATTGATGGAGGCGATTTTTTCAGAATACACTTCTGTTACCCTTTGCTTACAGAATAGGGTGAAACCCTAAAGGTATATATATATGAAAACGTTTAATGAAACTTTCCATATTTCTCGGATTGAGCTTGCATACCGATCGATACGACAACATGTCTATCGATCGATTGTCCAGCCTATCGATCGATGCAACAACATGTTCATCGATCGATGCTCCAGCTCCGTGTTAGCCATCGCCTGATCCATGACACCTGGATCGCCCGATCTATGCCAACTCTCAGATTCAAGGCACTATTTCAACAATACGGTTACCTAATGTACAATGCACATGCAATTATCGAAGAAGCGATGACTATAATTCGATGTAGCTTTGATCGGCGATTTATTTGTATTGCTTTAATATATGATTTGGTGTTTTAAATTTCCTACTCTTGGATAACTGATCTTAATAAAACATTGTTCTCGTTCGGCTGTTCTTGTTCTTTTTTCGCGAATTCGAAAGATTGAGAGTGTGAAAAATATTAGGATATATTCTATATATCGGAAAGTAAATATTTGTATATCTTCTATTTTAGATTATCTAGAAACCTCCTTTGTACGTGTATATAAACAAGGTTATTAACCTAATGAATAAGATGAGAAATTCCCTACTCTAATTTGTCATGGTATCAGAGCCAAAGATCTAGAAGACCTAGATTTTCTTTTCACGTTACTTGCTTCTCCCACAAGTTTTCGTGCTTTCTTTTCTGTCTCTGTTTTCTTCTCACAAAAACAGAGCATCTCTTCTTTTTCAATTCACGATGGCTTTGGTTGTTGACTCAAAACACAAAACCATCTCACCTTACGATCTTACATCAAACGATAATCCCGGAGCAGTAATTTCACAACCACACCTCACTGGTTTGAATTATGATGAATGGGCAATCAATTTTCGGATGGCCCTAAGCTCCAGGAAGAAGTTTGGTTTTTTGGATGGAAGTATTCCAAGACCAGAAACGGGTTCACCTCATCTCGAGGATTGGATTGCTAACAATCACCTCATAGTCGGGTGGATTAAACAGACGATTGAACCAAAGATACGTTCTACGATCTCCACACGTGAAGTTGCTAAGGAGTTGTGGGATATCATAAAGAAGCGTTTCTCGATCAAAAGTGGTGCTCGTCTTCAGCAACTTCGGAACTCGCTAGCAACCTGCAAACAAAATGGCTCCACGGTAGATGACTATTTTGGACGTCTTACGAGAATTTGGGATGGAATTGCAGAGTGTATGGAAAGAAAACAGTGTGTATGTGGAAAGTGTGAATGTGACCTTAACACAGCATACGACAAGGAAAGAGAAACTTTGAAAGTTCATGACTTTCTGGCGGGATTAGACGACTCAGTCCATGGGGTCATTCGATCTCAACTATGCGCTATCACACCTCTACCAGACCTTGATAATGTCTATCAAACGATAGTGCAGAACGAGACGATACGTGCGAGTGTGACGGTGTCTCCTGATGTCTCAGTTATGGGATTTGCAACTCAAACATCTGGAGGACGAAACGCGACACCTGTGTGGACAAAGGACATCTCACGACAAGGAGGAGTACAAGGAGATTCTTTCCGCAGTGGACCTGGGAACCGTGATCTTACGCGAACATGCACGGTTTGTGGTAAAAAGGGACACGAAGCTAGCTCCTGTTTCAGAGTGATTGGCTATCCGGAGTGGTGGCCTGACAAGCCTCGAAACCAAGTTGGTGGTAAGAATGCTCAGGCTACTGCAACTGGACGTGGTCGGAGTGTGCATCCTAAGGCAAATATCACGCAAATACCTGCTGCAAACTCAACTGCAATGGGCTCGAATGTGGCGATTACAGACAACGATAGGCTGGGCTTGGCAGGCCTAACGGATGAGCAATGGAGCATTGTTCAGAAGATGATCAATTCTGGCAAGTCAACTTTGCCGTTTGGGGGTAAGAACAACGATACATTATGGATCCTAGATACAGGTGCAACGCATCATATGACTGGATGTCTTGATTTGATTGAGGAGGCTCGAGATATTACTCCTTTGCCGGTTTTATTACCAGCTGGTAAAGATGCATATGCATCGAAACAAGGGACAGTGAAACTCACATCTACACTGTCATTGAAGAATGTTTTCTTTATTGAGGGATTCCATAAGAATCTCATATCTTTTGGACAACTTGTTACTGACAACTCTCTAGTCGGACAAGTTACTGATAAATTGATGATCTTGCAGGACCGCAGTACGAGGATGCTGATTGGAGCGGGTGAACGAGAGAGAGAGGGACTGTATCAATTTCGTGGGTTTGAGCAGATGACATCCTTTCAGGCGACGGTTCAAGCAGATTCGGTTTTGTGGCATCATCGACTGGGTCACCCATCATCTCAGATCACCGGGATTGTTTCAGGAGTTAGTAGTAGTAGTAGTAGTAGTAGTGAATTTTTACTTAAAGATTGTGACGTCTGTCTTCGAGCAAAACAATCTCGGCAATGTTTTCCTACCAGTTCTAATAATGCTAAAGAAGTTTTTGATTTGATACATATTGATTTATGGGGTCCATATCGTACCACTGCTTTCTGCGGCTCAAAGTATTTTTTGACTATTGTCGATGATCACTCCCGTGCTGTCTGGCTTTATCTTCTTCCTGATAAGCAGCTTGTATCTCAGCAGATTCGAAAATTTCTGGTCATGATCGAACGCCAGTTCTCGAAGAAGGTTAAAACAATACGAAGTGATAATGGTACGGAATTCACATGTCTATCACGATTCTTTAGAGAAGAAGGAATTGTTCATGAGACAGCGTGTGTATATACGCCACAACAGAATGGTAGAGTTGAGCGAAAACATCGTCACATCCTTAATGTTGCTCGAGCACTCCGTTTTCAAGCTAGCCTACCTATTGAATATTGGGGCGAGTGTGTTCTTACAGCAGGCTATCTTATTAATAGGACGCCCTCATCCTTACTTGGGAATAAGACTCCGTTCGAGAAACTATATGGACATGCTCCGGGTTACAAACATTTGAAGGTTTTTGGGTGCTTGGCGTATGCTCATAATCTGGATCATAGAGGTGACAAGTTTGACTCTAGAAGTCGGAGGTGTATCTTTCTAGGATACCCATATGGAAAGAAAGGGTGGAAATTATTTGATTTAGAAAGAGAACGTGTCTTTACATCTCGCGACGTTATCTTTCAAGAGAAAATATTTCCTTTGGCGAGCAACATTCAATCTCCATTGTTGAATGAACATTCTTTATCGCCTCCAGTATTGGCAGAGACTGAAGGTGTAGTGGATTCTGCCGATGTTGCGTATGATTCTGACTCAGCTAATGAAAATACTGAGACAGTGGAAGTGGAAGCCACAAATGACACAGAGAATGTGGCTCAAGTTCCTGAGACAGAGTTGTCTTCAGTAACAGACAATACTGAGAATGTGGAAGTAGCTCCAGTAGATGAATCACTTGGTCGTGGTCGTCGAACTAAGACTCGGAATGTGAAGCTCCGTGATTTTATTGTTGATACTGTTCTCTCTTCTCCTCCCTCGTCCTCTCTCGTATCACTCTCACCTGCTCCTCAGCCTGCCTCAGGTATACCTTATCCCATCGCTAACTATGTTTCTTGTGATAAATTCTCACCTGCTCATCAACAGTTTTTGATGGCTTTATCTACTAATATTGTACCGATGACGTTTCATGAAGCCATGAAAGACAAGCGTTGGGTGAAGGCAGTCGATATTGAATACGACTCACTGGTTGTCAATCACACTTGGACCCTTGAAGAGTTACCTCGTCATAAACGAGCTCTTGGGTGTAAATGGGTATTTACAATTAAATATCGAGCAGACGGTACCATCGAGAGATTCAAAGCTCGTTTGGTTGTGCTTGGCAATCATCAAAAGGAAGGGATTGACTATGAGGAAACTTTTGCTCCTGTGGCAAAGATGAAAACGGTGAGATTATTCTTGGATCTTGCTGCGAAGATGAACCATGAAGTTCATCAAATGGACGTTCATAATGCGTTCCTTCACGGTGATCTACATGAAGAGGTATACATGAAACTACCACCAGGCTTCTGTCCTCCAGGCGAGACACGTGTATGTCGTCTTCAAAAATCTCTTTACGGCTTGAAACAAGCTCCCAGGTGTTGGTTCGCGAAGTTGGAGAAGTCTCTTCGTGCTTATGGATTCAAACAAACACGATCTGATTATTCTCTGTTTGTTTATGTGAAGAATGGTATTACACTACGGATATTGGTGTATGTTGATGATCTTATCATCTCTGGAAACTCCTCTGATGCGATTAAGACGTTTAAGGATTATTTATCTTTGTGTTTTCACATGAAGGATCTGGGTGTGGTTAAATATTTTCTTGGTTTGAAAGTAGCTCGTAATCCCTCTGGTATTTATCTCTGCCAGAGAAAGTATGCGACTGACATTGTTTCAGAATTGGGACTTCTTGGATGCAGACCGGCCGGTTCACCTATTGATCAGAATCATAAGTTAAGTCTTGCAGATGGTCCTTTACTAGCTGATCCTGAGAGATACCGCAGGCTAGTGGGACGTCTTATTTATTTGGCAGCTACGAGACCTGATCTGACATATGCGATTCATGCGTTATCTCAATTTATGCAGCGACCACGGACGGATCATTGGCTTGCTGCGCTGAAGGTAGTCCGTTATCTTAAGGGGACACTTGGGCAAGGTATACTTCTTCGCGCCGAGTCATCAACACATGCAAGTGGATGGAGTGATTCCGACTGGGGCGCATGCCCGTTAACACGACGGTCACTTTCTGGATGGTTTGTTCAGCTTGGATCTTCTCCCATTGTCTGGAAAACGAAGAAGCAGGACACCGTTTCGAGATCATCTGCGGAGGCGGAATATAGGGCTATGGCTGAAGTTACAGCTGAACTTCGTTGGCTTCGTATGATACTACGTGAGCTCGGTATCGAACACAATGAGCCTATGTCCTTGTTGTGTGATAGTAAGCCAGCTATACACATTAGCTCTAATCCGGTGTTCCATGAACGCACGAAACATGTGGAGCTTGATTGTCACTTTGTTCGAGATGATATTGTTCGTGGCTTTACAAGACCTGTTCATGTTTCAACGAAGAATCAGCTCGCTGATATTCTTACTAAAGCATTGGGCAAGAAGGAATTTGATGCATTCTTGGTCAAGTTGGGCATATCAAATTTGTTTGCTCCAACTTGAGGGGGGGGTATTAGGATATATTCTATATATCGGAAAGTAAATATTTGTATATCTTCTATTTTAGATTATCTAGAAACCTCCTTTGTACGTGTATATAAACAAGGTTATTAACCTAATGAATAAGATGAGAAATTCCCTACTCTAATTTGTCAAAAAAGCAGAACATGTATATGCGTTTGAGTTCCATTATCAATTGCTTTGGAATTTTAGATGATGGTTGTTTGGCAACAATTGTGTTGAATGTTTATAACAGATCAAATAGACAAAACTGCACTCTCTTGGCACTAGACTTTTTTTTTCCTTGTTTACTACACTCTCTTGGCTGGAGACTTTTTTTCCTTGTTTTCTTGGTTTCATATTAGACTTTTTCTTATGGACACGGAAGTTGGTCAAATCCACACTGGTCTGATGATTTAGTTAAGAGTTTATACATATAACACGATAATGAAAACACGCAAAGTAGGAAGATGGAGATATCATTAATTAGAAGGTGGATCATCCTCGGGAGATGAGGGAGCCTACAACTCCGGCGATAAGGGCCGTTGGATCCCCAAGCACGGCAGAGATAACGAACTGCACGGCCATTCCAGCGATCTCACAGCACTTCTGGACTTTGCCTTTGCTGCTGCTACGGTGGTGATGCTCAAGCGTGTTCTTCAATGCCAGGCTCTTGCCTTCTACGCTTTTACCACTTTGTCCTTTGTACAGCTCCCGCCAATTCTCCACCAACATCTCCCTCACGCACGCTACGTGGAGATTGTACTTTTTGCAAGACGACCTGTATTTAGTTCATACGTTTTCTACACTCTGTTACATCCTTATCAGTCACAGAAATTACAAGTTATATGAACTACATTTTGTAAACTGCATGTTTTACACTGTTACATCCTTATCAGTCACAGAAATTATAATTTATAACCGCGTGTTATAAACTGTTTCTAAACTCTGAAATATGTTAATTATTTGTAACAATACTATAGTTTGCGACAAATAATAAGCTCTAACTTAGAGTGCACGTTATGTAACTTGTATACCAGTTACTACACAAGTTCATTTCTTAAAGTAAAGGAGAAAGGAATGTGTTTAAACTTTAAATGACATTTGCTTGAAATCCTTGTTTGATTGCCATTGCTTTAGTCTTTCTTTTTCTCTAACATATATTCGATATAAAGACGACGTTCATGTTCAAGAATCAAACTATCAACGTAATCCAAGTTTTAACTCAAGTTGCTTTATTAAAAATAATCTTCAGAGATGTTGATTTAGAATATATGCTAATGTTGACTAAAACACACCAATAAAAACTTTCACAACAAATACACTAGGCATGGTATTTTTTTCTTTGTGATCATAATTTGATTGTTTCGTTTATCTCAAATTAAATATGAAAAAAAACAAATCATATTATTTCAAATTGATATTATAATAAAAAAAAGAAAAAAAAAAGAATCAAGAAGAGAAACCTGTAACTCCAGCTACGGCCTTTTCTTCCACATCGATGACAAGACGAACTAACTTTGCGGTAAAGAAAGAGTTTGGTATCTCCATCGTCCAGAACCATAGGAAGCATAGCACAACACGGGTGAAGATCAAACCCACATGCCCTGCAATGGTACACGAATCCCGACACGTCCTTCTGGCACGCGTTGCAGTACCGTCTTTCATTCCCTGGCGGCTTAGCCAAAAACTGAAATGTACATTTTTTGTAGAAAGGATGTGTTATGGTGGCGGAAGGTAACGCGCAGTGAGCATGTAGATCAAAATCACAGCTTTGATCATCACTGGAGCAGCGATAGCGAGAGCCGATACCTACTTCATTGCAGCCATCACACTTGAAAGGCTTCTCGGTATAGTCGTATTTGAGGTTATGTTTTGGGTGGCTAAAATGAGATATCTCTGCGTATTTCATATTTGGTTAGGTTTCTTTTAAAATTTGTTTTATGTACATAAGTTTGGAAAAAAAATCATAATATATAGAGTGGGTTTTCGAGAAGCTTTAATCTGACTTGAAGCATCAAAAAAGAGAAGAGAGTTATCAACTGGAATCTTTAAGTTGCTGCAAATGTAAGAAAGTCCATAAAGAGAGAATAAGAATGTAGAATATGATGGTATAAAACTTTTTGCCCATAAATGATGAGACTATATATTACAAATTATTCTTGATTTTTTTTAGTTTTCTATCATAAATGATGAGACTATATATTACAAATTATTCTTGTTTTTTTTTTTAGTTTTCTATTTTAAACCTTCATTTTTCTCCCAGTTAAGTTCTACTCTTCTGAAACGAAGAAAATTACTTCTCTGGGAGATATATTAACTACTACTCTAACTTGTAAGACTATTTTAAACTTCCATGTCCTTACAAGATAGGTAGGATTTGCTACATGAAATACTCAACACTATATATATGTCAAAATGACATGAGACTGATTTGGATTTGCTTATGCCTAGACGCTGATACGTAATACATGTATAAGTATAAAAGTATTTGACGCACCCATCTGGCCACGCTTCTATATGTCACATGATCATTCGCTGATTTATTGAAAAGGTTTAACTATCCATAACAGTTTGTCATTCAACTTTACAGGAATATAATATAGTTCATCATCTGTGAATATTAGTCTTCGGATATATGGATGGTTTATATCAAACGCACACAATTTTAGGTATAACATTCAAGAAAAGCTAGGTTAATAATTTAGATTCTTTAGGTCTTAGATAAAAACATTGATTTATTCCTGTCATATCCAAGCTGAAAATATTCTGTGGGTACCTGTTAAATGTTTAAAGGTTATACGTAATGGACTAATGGGTTTGAATTATGCCTCGACGACATGAACAAAACCAACTAGCAGAGCCCCAAACCAAAGTTGGCCAATACGGTCTGCATTTGGTTCAAAAGTCATAACCAGTTAATTTAACAAAAAATGTAACTAATGTTGCTTTTAATTTGCATTTGGTTTGGTTTGGTATTTAAAATCTGATTAATTTTCCCTAACATATATGAACCAAAATAACAAGAATTTATCAAACTGAACTGATTTTTTGTAAATTTAAATGAATTAGTCAAAACTATACAAATAATGTTTTCTATTTTAACAAACAGAACTGAATGTAATTTGAAAGTTAGACCAAACTTAAACAAAAAAACTAGAGTAAGCCGAATAATTTAATTGGTTCCATTGGCAATAAGTAGTACAACTTATAAGAAAAATCATTATTCAAATCAAATATTATTGAAAACAAGCTATTGATGTATTTTGAAAAATGAAAGAGAAGAAAAATTAGATCAACATGTCTCATTGGTTCTACATCATCCTCTTTTTTAGCTTCATTCATAAGCTAAAATGAAAAAATATTATCATATTAATTACAAAGTTGTACTAGTTATATGTGTTATATTGTACTTGTACCAGTTATATTGGTTATACTAAACTATTTGTTTTAGTTATACTTGTCTTAGTTGTACTAGTTAAAGTTAACTAGCTGTACTAGTTAAAATTGTACTAGTAATATTCCACATTTTTTTGTTTTGAATCTCGTCCGTAAACTATGAAATTTGATTTCAGATAAAATATAATTTATTAAGGATGATTATGATTTATTCGATATAAAAGAAACAATCGATGAATGTTTAAAAATAAATTTGATTCTATTTTAAGGTGAAGGTAACATCAACCGAACATGACTGCCAAAAAATTGAGGTTTGAAATGCAGCTAGCATGACTGCAGAACGAAGAGAGAGAGAAGCTAATATCCGGTAGCATGGGAGCGACGTTCTTGAAGATACCACCCACTCCACAGGTGCCTATAATTGGATTCCAATCCGGATTCACGAATAAGTGTGCATCGGGGAGGTCTGGCAACTGGGGAGTGATCGGTGTGGAAGAGGGCGAAGCTTAGAGTAGCGGGCATTGATCCGCCACAGTCTGAGCTGCTTGCCACTCCTTTGCGTCTGCAATGGACTTGAGCCCCACCTCGTGAGCTGAGAAAGATCAGTCATCAAAGTATAGTTTGTTACGAGATTTCCAACGATTCCATAGCAACCGGTCCCGGCTCTAGGGTATGACCACATAGGCAATTTCCCTAGGTCTATGGATCCAAACAATTTTTTGTGTTATCTTACTAATTACAAAGTTCATTTTAGTTTGTTAAATCATCAATTTGTTGGTGAAACTATAACAAAAAGACCCATTATTAACTAAACATATTTTAGATACAAAAAGATAATAAAAAAATTGCTGTCTTCATCATTCTTAACTTTTTTCCATTGACAAACTATAATATATATAAGGGAGAATTGCCAAGTATGACTCAAAACTTGGAGTCAAACCCAAAAGAATACCCCA
>OVBX01008432.1:0-10022 GCA_900406325.1 Erucastrum elatum
GTAAAATTTTTGCTAATCTAATTGATAGTAAAATGGTGAAAAAAATAGTTCTATGAAGTTAGTTAGCTACAAATTTTTAGAACAAGTTCAAATGAAACGTTGTCAGCAAAAAATATTAGGAAGAGTTCTATGTGTACGGATAGAATTCTAGAGTATTTATATCTCAATACAACCTCAAATTCAAAATACTATTTAAATGTCCAATAAAAGCATTTAATGATTTTAAAAGGTAAATATTTATATAAATTTAGCTGGTTTAATTTAATTCTAGTGTTAGTTTAATATAATAAGGTTAGTGTTTTTATAAGAACTTTCCTGAAAATTCAAAGTAATATTATAAATAAAATATTGTTATACCAAAATCTCTTTCTTAATTTGTAAGCATGTGATTTTTTGAAATTTTTTATAGGAGATACAGCTAGGAAGAAGAAAATGATTTGTTTAAAATATAAGATTGTGTATATGATTTGCTTAAAAAATGTTAAGAAATAAGATCTCTTAAAATTAACAGGTAATCATGATTTTAACCACATAAGTCTTACATAGTTGCAAATAAATCATAAATATTCGAACCGTCGTTATAATTTACCTTATAAATTTAGTAAATAATTACATTGAAATGTGTTTACTTTTTAATTATTTTAAAATATTCAGTTTTCAAGATTTCTAAATAACTTAAGTAAACGGATAATAAGACATATATTTTATTTAGTATTGACATATTTGTAGTTTTGTTATAACTAACCCGTAAATAAAATATAGATTTTTAATATTATCAATAAAAGAAGATAGTTTATACAAGATAATTTTATACCACATGTACTATCTTAAAAGTAATGATATAAAATGTGACATATTATTTTTACAAAACGAGTTCCCGTGCGATATCGCACGGATTCCTTACCTAGTTTTAATAATAGAGATTAGGGTAAATGGTAGACCAGCCAAAAGGAAATATACGGTTGAATGGCATATTTGTTAGTAATTATCTTAACTTTGTATTCGAAAACAACTAATTGAATTAACCAAATCTGAATTTGTTTTCAAAACTATTAGTTGAATATGTAACCATTTTAAAGAAGCTAGAAACTACAATATATACAAAATATATCAATTAATTAAATCTCAGTAACTAATATCAACTGGCCTTATTTTCACTAATTTTTCTGCTTACTAACTAAATAAACCAAATCTGAATTTGTTTTCAAAACTACTATTTGAATATGTAATCATTTTAAGGAAGCTACAAACTATAGTATATACAAAATAAAACTATAATATATACAAAATATATCAACTCATTAAAATCTTAGTAACTAATATCAACTAGCCTTGTTGACAAAAAAATCAACTGGCCTTATGTTCACTAATTTTTCCTGCTTACTAGCTTTAGATCTCCACATTAATTAACAGCTAGAATACCGTTCCCAGTCCACGAGCACACACATAGGAGGGGGAGTACATACGAATCTCTCTTATCTCATATCTCAATGCTCTTGTAGTCTTTGACCACTGGTCTTCTTCAACAGTTGTGCTTTCTTTCTCTCTCACCTCTTCTTCCTCTCTATATATTCACATAACACCTTCCTCTCCACACTCTCATTCTCTCTCTCTATCTCTCTATCTCTCCATGCTTTTTTAATTTCATCACTCCCAAACAAGACTCCAGTGCAGAGTTCTCGAACTCACAAAACAATTGTCATTTTTCTTCTTTCGAGACCTTTTTATTCAAAATATTATTATCTCAGCTCCGGATCTCTCCTCCATTTACCAAATGACCTCGTTTTCTCTCTGAGCCAACTCAGTTTCTTCCTCCCTTTGCCCCACTCCCCAAACTTCTGATCCACAAAAATGTCGGAAACAACGGCGGATGCCAAACCGGTTCCTCCTGCAGAAGCAGAGAAGAAGAAAGAAGAGAGCTTACCGTTCTTCAAGCTCTTCTCCTTCGCAGACAAATTCGATTACCTCTTGATGATCACCGGCACTCTTGGCGCCATCGTCCATGGCTCCTCCATGCCTGTCTTCTTCTTGCTCTTCGGTGAAATGGTTAACGGATTCGGCAAAAACCAGATGGATTTACACCAAATGACACATGAAGTCTCCAGAGTAATAATCAAAACCCTTCTTTTTTTTCTACTTATTTAATAAATTAAAGAAACAGATCTAAGATCTGATCTGTTATTATGTTCTGTCTTAAAAAAAACTGCAGTATGCTCTGTACTTCGTCTACTTGGGCTTGGTCGTATGCTTCTCTTCATACGCAGGTAAAAAAAAAATCAAACTTTCTTTTTCTTTACACTTCTATCAATAAACCCAGAACCAGAAATCATCTAACAAGATCAAAAACTTCAATCTTTAAAATAAAAAAAAAAAGAGAGAGAGGATAAACCGAGTCCACGTGATTGTTCATTCATGGACTCTTACTTTGTCCGTATCCGTTAAGCCGTCATCAAATCGGCATCTCTCTCACATTTATTACGCTTATTCGTAAAAAGAAAGATTCTATTTTTATTTTTAACTTAAAATTTTAATATTATGGAAATAATACAGAGATTGCATGTTGGATGTACTCCGGAGAAAGACAAGTAGCTGCGTTGAGGAAGAAGTATCTCGAAGCTGTTCTGAAACAAGACGTTGGTTTCTTCGATACCGATGCTAGAACTGGCGACATTGTCTTCAGTGTCTCCACCGATACTCTTCTTGTTCAAGACGCAATTAGCGAGAAGGTATAATACTAAACATTCTTTTATTAGTTTTCTTTTTGTAACTTGATGATTAAGAAGCCCTTCCCTTCCGTAATTGTACTAGACATGTTCCTTGTGTATTTGAGGTCGTGTTTATTTACGGCGGGTCCCATTTTTATCCCCGAACAATCTCAATCAGAACTTCTGTCCCGTTTACGTTAGCAAATCGCTTATTATACTGCGCCTTGAGTGCACGTTAGCAAACATTACTTAACGTGCGCATTTGTTTTTGTAAATTTCCAGGTTGGGAACTTTATACATTACCTGTCAACGTTTTTGGCGGGGCTTGTGGTTGGTTTCGTGTCAGCATGGAGGTTAGCTTTGCTGAGTGTGGCGGTGATTCCCGGAATCGCTTTCGCCGGCGGTTTATACGCTTATACTCTGACCGGTATCACTTCCAAGAGCCGTGAGTCTTATGCTAACGCCGGCGTTATTGCCGAACAGGTAAAAAAAAAGAGTAAAAATTTCTACTTTTTTCTTTCTTTTTTTTTAAAAAATGATTTTTTAATGGACACCACCTGTTCGACGTAATGCTAATGCTTTGTACTGTTCTTAGGCTTGCTCTTTGTACTTGATCCCTTTAATGATTGTGTTTCTCTTCCTTCTCTTTCAATCCAGCAAGGACTTTTTAACAGTGATTTTAACTTATAATTAACCTTTGAGTTTTCACTTTTCTCGTGGTCAAATCTTAAGTCAAATCATTATTATTATTATTATTTTGTGATCAAAATTACTTAAAAATATATTTTTTAAATTTTTTATTGGGTTGAATATTACAGGCAATTGCTCAAGTTCGAACTGTTTACTCTTATGTTGGAGAGAGCAAGGCCCTGAGCTCGTATTCTGATGCCATTCAGTACACTCTTAAGCTTGGTTACAAAGCAGGGATGGCTAAAGGATTGGGTTTGGGATGTACTTATGGGATAGCTTGTATGTCGTGGGCTCTTGTGTTCTGGTACGCTGGCGTTTTCATCCGGAGTGGAACAACCGATGGAGGAAAGGCATTCACTGCTATCTTCTCTGCCATTGTTGGTGGAATGTAAGAAACACAACTTGAATTAAACTGTTGTTTTTTTTTTCTTTCTAGAGGTGTTTTTTGTTAATTTTGTTTATGTTTTTTTTAGGAGTTTGGGACAGTCTTTCTCCAATCTTGGGGCGTTTAGTAAAGGTAAAGCGGCTGGTTTCAAGTTGATGGAGATTATAAACCAGAGACCGACGATAATCCAAGACCCGTTGGATGGGAAATGCTTGGACCAAGTTCGTGGAGACATTGAGTTTAAAGATGTGACCTTTAGCTACCCTTCACGTCCTGATGTTATCATCTTCAGAAACTTCTCTATTTTCTTCCCTTCTGGGAAGACTGTGGCTGTGGTTGGTGGTAGTGGCTCTGGGAAGAGTACTGTTGTTTCCCTCATTGAGAGATTCTACGATCCAAACAACGGTAAGATTTGAATATAAAACTATCATCTCTTTCTATTCCGAGTATTTGGTTAGTGACTGGATCTTAGTAACTTTGGTTTGTTTTTTTTTTTATGAGCAGGGCAGATTCTGTTGGATGGTGTTGAGATAAAGACGCTTCAGTTGAAGTTTTTGCGTGAACAAATCGGGCTTGTGAATCAAGAACCTGCGCTCTTTGCCACAACCATACTAGAGAACATACTCTACGGAAAGCCTGATGCAACAATGGTTGAAGTTGAAGCTGCTGCTTCTGCTGCGAACGCGCATAGCTTCATCACGTTGCTTCCTAAAGGCTACGACACACAGGTATCATCGCTATTGACTGATGAGCTGTCTAAGAATATGTCATGGCCTTCTGTTTAACTTCTTGTTTATGTCTAATACAATTAGGTTGGAGAAAGAGGTGTTCAACTCTCAGGTGGACAGAAGCAGAGAATAGCAATCGCAAGGGCGATGTTGAAAGATCCAAAGATTCTGTTACTAGATGAAGCTACAAGCGCTCTTGATGCTAGCTCTGAGAGCATTGTTCAGGAAGCTTTAGACAGAGTCATGGTGGGTAGGACCACCGTGGTTGTTGCTCACCGTCTCTGCACCATAAGAAACGTCGACTCCATTGCTGTGATACAACAAGGCCAAGTTGTTGAAACCGGAACACATGAAGAACTCATTGCCAAAGCCGGTGCTTACGCATCCCTCATCAGGTTTCAAGAGATGGTTGGTACTCGAGACTTCTCAAACCCGTCTACCCGTCGCACTCGTTCCACCCGTTTGAGCCATTCTTTGTCGACTAAGTCACTCAGCTTAAGATCAGGAAGCTTGAGGAACCTGAGCTATTCGTACAGCACTGGAGCTGATGGTCGGATAGAGATGATCTCAAACGCAGAGACGGATAGAAAGACTCGTGCTCCTCAAAACTACTTCTACAGGCTTCTCAAGCTTAATGCACCGGAATGGCCTTACTCAATCATGGGAGCAGTTGGCTCGGTTCTGTCTGGTTTCATTGGTCCTACGTTTGCTATTGTGATGAGTAATATGATTGAAGTCTTCTACTACACTGACTATGATTCAATGGAGAGGAAAACAAAAGAGTATGTGTTCATCTACATCGGTGCTGGTATCTACGCAGTGATCGCTTATCTGATCCAACATTACTTCTTTAGCATTATGGGAGAAAACCTCACAACAAGAGTAAGAAGAATGATGCTCTCAGGTATATATCAAGTTCTGAACTTATACTACTGAATATATCGTTCCATTTTCTAATTGTTTTGGTTCTTGATTGTTCTTATCAGCTATCTTGAGGAATGAGGTTGGTTGGTTCGATGAGGATGAGCACAACTCGAGCCTGATAGCTGCACGTTTAGCCACTGATGCAGCGGATGTTAAATCTGCCATAGCTGAGAGAATCTCAGTGATACTGCAAAACATGACTTCACTTCTCACATCCTTCATTGTTGCCTTCATAGTAGAGTGGAGAGTTTCTCTTCTCATCTTAGCCACGTTCCCACTTCTAGTCCTTGCCAACTTTGCTCAGGTAAACAAATCTCATCTTTCAGTCTCAATTCTTTATTTCAAAACTATATGCATCAAAATCATTATATTCTTTTAAAGGTTATGGTTTCACTGAGTGTTGAACATTTTAAAACTTAATTAATGGATCAATGGGAATCTTGCATTCACCATAATGATCTCCAGAAAAAACGACAAAAGGCCAAGAGTTTTTAATTTATTTTATATCTCTCTTTTCCAAAAGTTCAAAACTTTATAGAACATGGCAACACATCCACTGGGTCTGCACGTGCTTCTTCTTCTTCTTTCTCTGTGTGCATTTATTTTTACAATAATAATCATAAAAGAATTATTAAGTCTCTTTTTTCTCCTTTTTGAGAATAGTGTGAGGGTCAAGATCATGGAGCCCTCACATCAATGAATGTGGAAAACAGTAGACTTTATTTAATCTCTGGGCATCTGTGAAGAATATTTATTATATAGTTTCTATTGGTAGTACGGCCCATAGATAACAGTGTTCACGAAAATAGCTAAGATTCCTCTGTCTTTTATGTATCTCTCTTCCTGCGATGCTTTTGCTAAATCTTTCCTACTTTAAGCTTTCACACTTACTCAACTCTGAACTCTGTTCCCACTCTTTAATTATTCAATTCTTTTGCCCATAAACCCATTTTCCAAAAATCACACAAAATCCAAAAGACCTGCAACTTTTCTTTCACCCAAGAACCAATTATTTACAGACATTGTGTAAGAAGAGACCCTTTTTCCCCTTTTTCTTGCTGTTGTTTTCTCCACTGGTCAAAGTTCTTGTCACAGTTTTTTATTTACTTATCCCGGTTATGTATGTAAGTGTCAGAGTGTCAGTGTTTAACAGTCAGCCAATGGTCAATGCTTGCTTGTGTTTCTTTGTTTGGTAGTTTAGGTTCTGAAACTTTTTTTTTGTTTTTACTATCTGCAAGCTTCAGAACTTTGCTTAGATATCACCAACATGTTTTCAAATCTCCTTAAGATTTGTCACCCGTGATGTAATTATTAGTTGAAAATCTTTCACTAGATTTCACTCACACACAAGGACATATAGATACAATGTACTTGCACCATGATTAATGGGGTTGGCGTTTTGCATTATGTGATTAACTGAATGGTTGTGCATCATGTTTTACTGGAGACTTTGAAAGTGAAAAAAAAGATATTAAGATTTAGGCTGTTGATTTTTATTCATAGTTTAACTGTTGTTTTCCGTTTATAGTTGTTCTGATGCATGAGTGTGTATATATTGCAGCAACTATCTCTGAAGGGTTTTGCCGGAGACACAGCCAAGGCTCATGCAAAGACTTCAATGATTGCTGGTGAAGGAGTCAGCAACATTAGAACCGTGGCAGCATTCAATGCACAAAGCAAGATCCTCTCCTTGTTCTGTCACGAGCTCCGTGTCCCTCAGAAAAGAAGCTTCTACCGAAGTCAAACCTCGGGTTTCCTCTTTGGCCTCTCTCAGCTTGCTCTCTATGGATCCGAGGCTCTAATCCTCTGGTACGGTGCCCACCTTGTGAGCGAAGGCAAGTCAACCTTCTCCAAAGTGATCAAAGTCTTTGTGGTTTTGGTCATTACCGCAAATTCTGTTGCTGAAACTGTCAGTCTTGCTCCTGAAATCATCCGTGGAGGTGAAGCTGTTGGTTCGGTCTTCTCGGTGTTGGATAGACAAACCAGGATTGACCCTGACGATGCTGATGCTGATCCGGTGGAGACAATCCGTGGAGATATTGATTTTAGGCATGTGGACTTTGCTTACCCTTCAAGACCGGACGTCATGGTGTTCAGAGACTTTAACCTCAGAATCAGAGCTGGACATAGCCAAGCTCTTGTAGGTGCCAGTGGGTCAGGGAAAAGTTCAGTGATCGCAATGATCGAGCGGTTTTATGATCCCCTTGGTGGAAAAGTCATGATTGATGGCAAAGACATCCGCAGGCTAAACCTGAAATCTCTGAGGCTCAAAATAGGTCTTGTTCAACAAGAACCAGCTCTTTTTGCAGCAACTATCTTCGACAACATCGCATATGGGAAAGATGGTGCGACCGAGTCCGAGGTTATTGATGCTGCTCGAGCCGCAAACGCTCATGGCTTCATCAGTGGTTTGCCGGAAGGTTACAAAACTCCAGTGGGTGAAAGAGGAGTGCAGTTATCAGGTGGACAGAAACAGAGGATTGCAATTGCGAGAGCAGTGCTCAAGAACCCTACTGTGTTGCTTCTAGATGAAGCAACAAGCGCACTAGATGCGGAATCTGAATGCGTGCTGCAGGAAGCTTTGGAGAGGCTCATGAGAGGCCGGACCACCGTGGTAGTTGCTCACCGCTTGTCGACCATTAGAGGTGTTGATTCCATCGGTGTGATTCAAGACGGGCGGATTGTGGAGCAAGGCAGCCACTCGGAGCTTGTAAGCCGACCAGAGGGAGCTTATTCAAGGCTGTTACAGCTTCAAACACATAGGATTTGAGCTTATTTAAGGCTGTTACAGCTTCAAACGCTTACGATTTGATGCTTGATGGATTAAGAACAAAAGTTGGCTTGTGTAACTTTTATCAAAACTTTAATATGGGAGATTTCTATGGACTATATTGATAATATGAATAGGTGTAGATAATGAAGCTTTTGAGTGTTATGAAATTCTTTTAGGTTTCTCCTTTAATTTTGTTATTATGCCAGAAGCATATGTATGCTTGCTTATGTGCCCTTTCCGGGACACGAGACTAAACTATGATTTTCATTATGCTGTTAACTTGCACCTCAAGAAAACGTTTTGTCCTATATTGTGGTTCATCAATTTTTGGCTGAAACGTTTGGATGGTAAGTAGACTTTGTCTGAGATGATGTGAGATGATATTGAGTCCATGATTAACCTATCAAAGCGTAAGAAATTAATGAAGCTTCAAAAAGAAAATAAAATAATAGTAATGAAGCTTCTTAGGCTCAAAAGGCATTCTCACATGTCTCAGAAATTTTCACGACATAACAATTCATGTCTTTTTGTGACAAATTGGCTGCGAATTGTTTGAAAGTAAATCTGGTGTTCCGCGAGTATCTTTGTCACGTCTCGACACATGATAAGTTAGCTGGTATTTTCACTAAAGTTTTCGGTTGGGCAAGCACTTTACTTGTTTATTGGGTTTATGTAATTCTTACGTGCCTAAACCCTAAATGAAAAGATACCACGAAATCCTCAATAATTATTTGTGTACATTTCGCACATGTGTTATTTGTATACAGTTAACTTCTATCACTACAAGAAATATGAGTATTAGTAGCACTACGCGGTAGCACGAATTCACAAAATGCTATCAAAAATATTAATTCTGGATCACAATTCTATCGTAGCACTAAATTTGTGCTAAGATAAAATTTCACTAAGCGGGAATACAAAAATCACCGATATAGCTAAAAAAATCATTCTGGAGGCAAAACACTTAACCAAAATTTACATTTTCCATCATTTAGAAAAATTCTTTAGAAAAAAAAAAAGAAACACTCATGTTTTTGTCGTAACATTCGTCCCTTTCTCTCTATCCCATCTTTCTTCTCCTCCATTAAGAAATCAAATTTCTTTCTCTGATTAGGGTTTCGTTCTTCAACTTCCACAAAACAAACTCGTTTCCTAACCTACTCATATTCATCTTTGCTTGGATTGATTGAAACACCAATGCTACGGTCTTGCCCTTGGAGATCTCCGCCGTCCCTCGCCGCTGATAGGATGCCTCGTCACTACCAATACCTCAATCTCATTCTCCCTTCTCCGGTTGTGGCTTCAGTTCGAGCTCAATCAATGGAAACTTCAATCCCGAGTTACTGTTACCTCAGAGAGGAAGATGAAGAAGCAGGCTGGTGGTGATTTGTGGAACGTGCGGCGATTCACGACGGTCCCAGTCATCGCGCATCTCAACCTCGCCTCCTTCAGTTTATCATCTCTGTCGTAATCTCTCTTTCTCTCTCTTTTGATATTGATTCATCGATAGCTTTAGGGTTTGTGTTCCTAAAATTATCGCCTTTTTCAGTTGAAAGACTTTTTTTTATTTGCAGGAGAGATGATAAAGTAAAGTCTAAGCTTCCTGAGCCTGCTCTTGGTATGCAGAGGAAAGATTGGCTCTCTCTTGTTGCTGTCCATAGTGACTGGTGGTTGCTCTCTGTTTCTCTCTGCTTTGGCGCTCGCCTTAATAGTAACGAAAGGTATCCATTCTTTCTTTTAGCCTCTAACTTTGAAAAAGTTTGTCTTAAGAAACACAAACGTTTTCTGAAAAATTTTGGTTGTGCAGTAACGGAAGT
>OVBX01008435.1:0-10022 GCA_900406325.1 Erucastrum elatum
AAGAGTAGAATCTCTGGTTCAGCTTCTCTCTTCTCTGCCTCTCTGCCTCAACATGATTCAACGGCTCCTCTCTTCCGTTCGCCGGTTTCCTCCCTCGTTTTCTCGGTTTCTTCTCCGGTTCGACCACGATTCTACCACTCTCTGCCTCTTTAACAACCGAAGCTTCGAGATCAGACTGATCCGAGTCGTTTGTTTTAGTAGGCAGAGGAAGAACAGAAGTGAAAGACAGCATCTCTTCTTCCTTGTCCGAAACCAACAAACATCTCTTCTTCTTCTTCTTGATGCTGCCTCCCTCCACAAACCCAGAACTCGAGATCTGCGGGTTCTGCTGCTGCTTAGGGTGTTCCACTGAGCTTCCATTACAAAGCTTCGAAGCCGTCTGAGAATCAGAGTTAGAAGAAGTCGAGTTGTTCACCCCAAGAACCGGTTCGATTCCGGTTACATTCGGTTCATTAATCCACGTAGCAGCCGGATCGTTCTCTCCTTGATCCGGATTCAAATTAACCGCCCAAGAACCCGACTCGCCTCCACCGTTATTAAAACTGAAAAAGCCGTTAACCTTATCAACAAGATCCGAGCTCTGATGTATAACCTCCAACGAACCTAGCTCAACGACGCCGTTTTCAGTCGGTACGCAAACCATCGTCTCCAAACCGTAGACCTGACCCTGACGAGCTCTCTCGCAGCTCGAACCAGCTAAAGCGTTTGCCCCAGAGAGCCAGATCGTCTGCGAGTTCGAGAAAGCACGTCCGGGCAGACCAGAGCCGCTGGTGAAGAAGCTCTGCGTCATCGAAACCAAGAAGAACCATTCAGCATCGGTAACATCTTCATCTCCCGCCGCTTCGTCGGAGCCGCTGCTGACTCCTCCGCCGCCGCCGGAGATCAGAGAGTTGAGTTCTCGAATCACTCTCTTCCGGTGCTCCTGCTCCGCCGCGCTGACGGGATTCAGCTTCCTCTTCCTGTCTTCTTCGCCTTTGTAGTAACCGTCGCCCCAGCTTAACAACCTGTCTTCTCCGGCGAAGTCGTCGTGGGAGAGTTGCCAGAACACGGCGTAGGTCCAGCTCTCTCTTGCTCCTTCGATTAAGGCTTGGAGCCGTTGCTGGAGAGTGTCTTCGGTGGTGACGTGGGGAGGAGGAGGAGGAGGTGGTTGAGGCCAGAGAGAAGAGTGTTCGGAGGTGATGAAAGGTTCCATCACCGACGCGTCGTCTTCGGTTGTTGACCAGAGGTTTGTGCCGTTTGTTGAATGGTTGAGGTGGTGGTCGGTTGCTTGAACATCAGTCGAAGACATTACCTTACTGTTGTTTTTCCGGCGAGAGAGAGAGAGAGGGGACACGAGATTCAGGGACGAAAAAGTAGCTAGTGGGTGTTTCTTTCTTTGATTGTTGGGGAAATAAGAAGTAAATAATATGTTGATGGAGGAAAATAATTTTTTTTGTTTTTTTGTTTACATCAAAAATAAGAGTTATTCTTGGGTTCAGCTGAACCTTTAGGTTCACCAACCAATAGGATTGTGTCATTTAATATTTAATATCTTTTAAAAAGGAAACAAAATATTATTGAATTATATTATACTTTCAAAATAAAAATTAAAATAAAAANCATGAACCTTTAGGTTCACCAACCAATAGGATTGTGTCATTTAATATTTAATATCTTTTAAAAAGGAAGCAAAATATTATTGAATTATATTATACTTTCAAAATAAAAATTAAAATAAAAAGTATACTAATNTAATTTATCTAAAGATTTACTAAAGTATTTAGGGTTTAACATTTAAAGTTTAGTGTTTTTTTGTGGTATTAATTTTTTTTGAATTTTTTTTTTTTTTTTTNAAAATTAAAATAAAAAGTATACTAATCACCAAAAACAAGACTTTTTATTCTAAAAAAAATTAATTTCAAAATACATTTTTTAAGTTTATAATAATCACCAAAAACAATACTTTTTAATCTAAAACAGAATTTATTTTGAAAAAAAAAAGAATTTAAGACTTTGGATAAATCTTAAATTTGAAAGTTTAAAATTTATCCAATGGTTTAGGATTTACCCAAGGGTTTAGGGTTTAGGATTAGAATTTAGGGTATAGTTTTTTGTTGATTGTGTTATAAATAGTGTTTTTTTAAAATAAAATAATTTTTTAGAATTTATCTAAAGGTTTACTAAAGTATTTAGGGTTTAACATTTAAAGTTTAGTGTTTTTTTGTGGTATTAATTTTTTTTGAATTTTTTTTTTTTTTTTTGCATTTAGTATTACTTTTACTTCTTTTTCATTTTTAAAACGTAATATAATTTGACAATATTTTCTTTCTTTTTTAAAAAGATGTCAAATTCTTTCCTTTTTAAAAAAATGTCAAATTTAAAATAACTAAATCCTATTGGTTGGTGAATCTATATGAACCCAAGAATAACTCAAAAAATAAAATGTTATGTGGTCTCACCGTGATTTACGAATGTCTTTTTCAAAAAGAAAATGTTCTTTTTATGAACTGTAGAATTAAAATGTTCTTAAAAAGTTTTTATTGATCAATCAGTTTTTATTTTTTGTACGAAAATGCTGTCAGTTATATATAAACAAACGAACGTAAATGAATGTTTTATTTAGTCTGGATTAATTTATCAGTTATTTTTATGTTGTACTATATCATGAGTACTTTTGTAATTGGAAGACACTACAGAATGAAAATATCACATGGATCGTATTTTTGTTTTTCTAAAAGAGGAAAAATCAAAAATAGTTGTGGCTATTGTTTTTACAATAAATTTTAAATAAGATTAAAAATTATTCAAAAGAAGAAAATTAGAAAATATTCAACTAACATATTGCATCGAGAAAATAATAAAATCGTTTTATTTAGCTTTAGTTTTTTTAGTAAGTGATACAGATAAAATAACTGACACTTCAAAATATATAAATTCATTGTCTGAAAATATGATTTATATTATCTATGATATTAATTAGTCTTTGAGTTATATAAACGATTCTCGAATGGGAAAAAAAACTTTATTTTTTCTGAAACTTTGTGTTTGAATGGTAAGAAAATAGACTTGTAACATCAAACATGTTTTGAATTCGATTTAGCTGCTGAACGAAACTACAATACAATGCTTGTAGATACCTACATAGATATAGATATTGTTTACTGTTTATTTGTATATTTATATATTATTTTCCATATATGTAAAACTTACGGTGAAACATCAAAAATAACTTTTAAATAACTAAGGTTTGTTCATTCAAATGAATTATTAATGATTTGATATATAAATTTGATTTCTATCCGTGAATTTTTAATTTTCATTAAAAAGTTAAAATAACTGGATCGAATCCTATTTATTAGATGAGGTGCATTTTCACTGAATTTTAATAAACCTTAACATTCAGTAAACATGTACGAACCCCAAAAAGTTGGTTAGAACAAAAAAAATATTTTACTATAAAAACAAATTTAATAAATTAGAAGGCGAATTTTCTATCTTTTTTTTTTGAGCAACGGAGAATTTTATATCATCTTTGTCTTTTCTTATATAATCGTGATAATTAAAAACTAACAAAGAATGAGAATGATTTTTCTCTTAAAATAATTATCTTTTTTTTGGCAACTCCTTAAAATAATTATGTTGTCTTCCCCATTTTGGTGTTGGGTCCATGTCTGCTTTTCTCGTGAATTGTGACTAATCCTTGCCAGCAAATATCAATTTAATTACATAACAAGTAAGTTGTTAAATGAGTTGGTTCCTGGAGAGAAAAAGCTGGTTCTTTTAAGAAAAATATAGTTAGATGATAGATTCAACATCAAACAATATAATTAAACGATAAATGTTGAGACCCAAGTACTCACAATTATTAATTAGCTCTGAGATGTGGATACAACTTTAAGCTTTCTAAAATTTATGTATACACAAAATCAATTAAGCAAGGACTGCAACTAAAAGAGAAGTTTTTTTCTTCGTATCCTGGAGTCGTCAAAAAAAATAGAAGTTTTTTTCTGAACATATATTTTACGTCGTTATCCGACACAACTTTTTGCATGATTAAAAAGCATGAACAATTTCGAAATATAAAAGGTGAAAAGGACTTGAGAGCATAAAGGCAAGTAAAAGTCTGGAATTAATTAAAAAATTATAAATATCATCTATTATATATGTTGGATCTCTTGTTTCTTTATTGGCCAAACGAAATCTTGCTTTGTGTTTCTGCGAGAGCAAATGCCAAGAATGTTGGGCTCTCTCTGCGTATATCCGACGAAACCGTGGTGTTTGTTGTATACAGTGATGTTTTTGGAATCGCACTAAAGTACACAAAACAAATTTTAGATGGGCTTAATTAGCACTTTCCGGCTCGTTAATACATTTGGGCCGCAAATATTTATTTCTTTCTCAAAACTAGATTTGACACATGAAGACTTTTTTGATAGAATAGTGGTCCATGGAGTATATGTGTGTCTCAACCGAAACTTGTACACGATTTGGCTTAAAGTGATGTTGCTTCATGCTGGATATTGACTTAAATAAGTGCGATAGTGCAATCGATCGGTTTATTGATTTGCAGACATAGGAACTGTGAAAGAGAGCTTATGTATGCAGTATAACTCGAATCTGTGAATATAAGGATGCGGATTATGTTGCATTTGGTGAAAAAGAGAGAGTGCACTGTAAACTACTCCAGTGGAAACAGTGAAGAGAAACTATATATATAATCCGTATAAAAGATCGTAACCAAAAAATGAAACTTAACAAAATTTGTTTAGTGTTTCTTTCCTTCCATTAGGAAAATTTTTAATATACGTAACTAAAAAATGTTGACTTTGAGATCATTAAAAAATAATTTTGAACTGAGAATGAAGAAAAGGGGAAAATAATAAAAGGTGTTGGTCAGTTTACCATCCATGTTGCTTCGGAAACAGAACTACGCACTGCGTGTCGTTTCACAACAACAGCACCAAGCTTGTCACCATTTCGTAACTGGTAGTCTAGAGATGGTAGTATCATCAGATCAAGTGTTTCCATCAATGTGACTGTCTCATCAAATTTGATTTGAAGAAGAGGAAAAAGGAAGCTTCTTAAGAAAACATATCCTTAATCTCAAAAATCTTATCTCATTTCATAGAGAGGTTGATCTGTTGTCATATCTGCTTGTTCATATGGCTTCTTCCGAGAATCTCACCGACAAGAACATTGTATTCAGAAAACTGAAATCCAAACCTGAGAACAAGGTTCGGTTTCTCTCCTCCCTCTGGTCGATCGTGAATGTTGTAGATCTTTGAGTTGTTTGAAGTAGATCTTTGGACTATTGTCGTGTGTATAGGCATGCTTCGATTGCAGTGCCAAGAATCCAACATGGGCATCAGTAACATACGGTGATTTCCTCTGCATAGATTGCTCAGCTACTCTTCGCAGTCTAAGGTGTTCATATCAGCTTCGTCAGGTTGCCATTTTCAATTCCTCAGCACTTCATGGCTCTGATAGGTTTATATATGCATGTACATTCGGGTCTCGGGTTCGGTTCAGGTCAGTTCCTTTCGGGTCTGGATTCTTCAGGTTTTAGACATTTGGATCCAACTAGGTATTTAGAAATTTTTGGTTTGGTCTCAGGTCGGATATTTTTTAGTCAGTTCGAATTTTTGGATCCGGATAATGTTGTTGAAACCTAGGTTTATAGCTTTGAAAATGTAGTATGAGATTGAACAAATAAAATATTTATTCGAATGTGACTAACCATACTATATAACCTCTCTTTATTGTATTGTGGATTGAGTCATCATGCCACATTACGTTTCTCAAGATGTTTCATTGTGTTATAGATCTACGAATTTGGATTCGTGGAGCCCTGAGCAGCTGAGAACGATGATGTTTGGTGGCAACAACTGTGCTCAGGTGTTCTTTAAGCAGCATGGTTGGACCGACGGTGGCAAAATCGAGGCTAAGTACACTTCAAGAGCTGCTGATTTGTATAGACAGATTCTTGCTAAAGAAGCTGCTAAAGCTATTTCACAAGAAGATGCTACTACTACTAACGCTACTCTACCTGAATCTCCCGTTGCTGGGGCAGCAACTAATGGGGTCTCTTCTTTCTCTGTCAAGGAAGACTTACCGAAACATGAAGCAACCTCTTCCCCTAGAGCTTCTAATTCAGTTGTGCCTAGTATGTTTAAGAAAGCCATTGGTGCTAAAAGGACAACGGGTAAAACTGGTGGTCTTGGTGCAAGGAAACTTACTACTAAGTTAAATAAATCTTAGGTTGTTTTTTTCTAGAGCTCATCTTTTTTTCGGATTAAAAGATTTTTATTTTTGTTTGGTAAATTGCAGCCAACGGCTAATCTTTATGACCAGAAGCCTGAAGAAGTTGCACCGGTTATCTGCTGCTTCTTCAAATAATAACGGTGGAAGCAAATCATCAGCTGATTCATCATCATGTGCCTCTCGGTTTGAGTACAATGACGACTTCCAACCTGGAGGCGTTGGTGGTACACAAGTGCTTAACTATGTTGCTCCACCAAAGTCGTCCAGCTTCTTTTCGGATTTTGGAATGGACAGTTCTTACCCCAAGAAACCAACCTCCAACTCTTCAAAAGCTCAAGTAAAGCCATTGTTCTTTCTGTAGTAAATAGATTTTCCAAGCCTCTGCTAAAAGCCTTTTTGTTGTTGGTTCTTACTAGGTTGAAGAGTCATATGAAGCAAAAGAAAGAATTTTACAAACGCAAAGTCCATCTCTTCTGCTCAGTATACTTTGGTGATCAGAAGAAGAACACTGATCTTGAATCAAAAGCTTCTCTTCAGAAGTTCTCAGTAAGTAAACATTCCACACAACTTGGATGAAGAAGAAAAACTCTTCTCATTCCTTTTTGATTGTAATATGCCCATTTTGTGCGTAAGACAGGGCTCAGCATCTATTTCAAGTGCTGATTTTTTCGGTCACGGCCAAGATGATTCCAATATTGATATAACTGCTAGTGATCTCATTAACCGGCTTTCTTTCCAAGTCAAAAATGATTATACTTGCAAAATCTCTTTGCTTCTTCATCTTCAGAATTTTTTAATCTATTTGAAACATTGGCCTCTGGTTTCTTCTTGATACAGGCGCAACAAGATATCTCGTCGGTGATAAATATAGCAGGGGAAACAAAGAAGAAGCTTGGAACTTTGGCTTCTGGCATCTTTAGTGATCTTCAGGATCGAATGCTGTAAGAAGAAGACGAGGTCTCTCATGGTTTAATATTTTTACAGAGACAAAGAAGAAGAAAATGGTCGGAAACTTCCAATGAAGTAGGACATGTTTCTCTGTTTTTGAAGAGCTGTTTGGAATTGAGACGTGGCGTATTGATGTTATCAATGCTATATGAATACTATTCAATGTCGTATAGACTTTATCAATCTTTTGTTTGTTTACAGAAAAATGTGGATTTTAATGGTTATGGATATAGATATAACCATGTTTTGAATGTTTATCCTCACAATAACTGAAAGATTATATGGTTACCCAAGATATGTGTTAGATTCGACTCTGTAGTCATAGTTTTATGTCCATGCTGAACATTGGATACTCCTCTTGATAAGCTGTGAGGCAAAAGTTTCAAATGAGAAGCAATTCTTGCTCCATAAGTGCAAGTGGTTGTCATATTCCAACTGAAGATATTTTATGCAGAAGATCTTTAGTCATGTCAGAGTTCTCATTACCTCGACACCCACTTGGAACTTCGTTTCTTTTTTTTTCTTCAGATTGCTACACAATATCATATTTATGGGCATTTTACTCTTCCTACATGAGGGACAGAGCACAAATGACATGGCATGAATTTAATGATACAGAGGTGATATATCTAGTAAGCTCTCTCTGTGATCCTACCAACGGGACACAAAACATGTATCTAGCCGATTTTAGTGATTGCTTCAACTTTAAACACCAATATTGCGAAACATTTTGTAAGACCATTATACCAAGAATTAGAACAATTGAATTTATATAAAGTAGGTATGTGCATTCGGTGTTCATGTTCGATTCGATTGATTTGAGATTTCAGATTTTCAGTTTGAGTTTTACTAATTTTGAGTCGGGTTTTGGTTCAGCTTCTTAAAAGGTTGGTTAAGATCAGATTATATGTGAAATCATTCACAAATCAATTTAAAACTATTGAAATTGACCAAAACAATTTCATTCAAAGTTGTTCATAAATTAGTTCTTTTTTTCATCAAACTGCCAATTCATTCATAAATCATAAAAAGTTGTTCATAAATTAGTTTTTTTGTTTATCAAGCTGCCAAAATAATACTCAAAATATATAAATTCTTCGAAATCTAATTTAAAGCTAGTTAAAAACTAATATAAAAGTATTCGAAATATAAAAAAAACTACAAAAATTGCTAAAATGTTTTAAGTATGTATTAATTTAAAATATGTAAAATAACTAATAGATTTAACTTATTTTGGATATTTTTGAATCTAGTTTGGTTTTCACTTCGATTTTATTCAAATAAAAAATGTTTTAGTTTGATTTTCGAATTGGTTAAAACATTGAGACCTAGTATAAGGGGAAATAAGTATTTTTAATTATTAGGAAGGTAGGCAGCAATTGGTTAGTCAAATGAAAGTCTACAGGTTTTGTTCCAGTTAATTTATCAGAAAAAACATAATTCAACTTGAAATGAATAAACTAATCATATTAAATACAGTAAGAATAGTGACAATTAAAACCTAAAGATGTATTACAGATTGATTATATCCATTTGATTTCAAAATATTTTTGGTTTCAAAAGATAACTTATTATGAATTGTACACAGCAATTCATTTGATCTCTTAAATATTTGAGGTAAGTAGTATATCTTGTCGAATGTCCTTGAATAGGAAAAAAATATTCAAAGACTAGTCTAAGATATGTTTATCTTTGTCCGAGTCTACTTTTTCTTTCGTTGATATTGTTAATAACTGAATGCAACTTCTAGAAATGTAATAAAGAACGAAAATCTCATAAAGAAATGGGAATGGACAATAATATCGAGCCCACCCGGGTCATACATAGCTAGCGTGCCGTGTTCAAGTGCTTCAATATTTTGACTAAACCTATCAATTGTTCTTCTTCTTATGTCTATAGTATTTTAGATTCATCGTCGAGGAATAAGTAACTCGTGTTTATATTGTTTAAAACGATTCATGTTAAACCAAAAAGTTAACAGGAAAATGTATGCGTAATATGAATTAGTACTATATATAATGTACTATTGAGTAACAACCCATAAAAATGCTGTTTTCAAAAGAAGAAAAAATCCATAAATTTCTTCATTTTTGACTAAACCTTCAATTCTTTTTCTTGCCAGTATTATTATATAACAAAGCTAAGATAAAATACATAATGTGTTTATGTGTGTAATGTGAAATGCTATAATGGAATATGGATAAAATGTGCAACCAATAAAAATCAGTTTTAATTAAAATAAGACAGTCGACAAAAAAAAAAAAAAAAAAAAAAAAAAAACAAAAATTATNATTATCTGTGCAACGTACGAAAATACGGTAAAGTCAATGGCTTCCCTTTTCAAAGTCAATGGAAAACCAAACGTACAAAAGACTTGTGACGTTGTGCGTTCCTATTTTTAAATGACTGCACACTCTTTTCAAACAATTAAACATCTTCAGTTTTAATATCGACACTAGAATTTGATATGCGCTTTCAAAGTGCGGAATAATTTTTGAAATTAACCAATTTTATTTCGTATAAATTTGTGTTTTTGAATGTGTATTAAATGTTATAAATGAAGTTTAATATTAAGTTTTTTTACTGCAAACAAGATGGCTTCATATGTAATCCAGTTTTGACAAAAATTTTGTAATTTAAAGATCTTATAAAACCTGTGAAAACTATTGAAACTCGGGATCCAACTACTGGTTGAACCGATAGATGATCCGATATGAAATCCGATTTGATTTAAAATATTATATTTAGAGTATTTTAATATTTTATTTAGAGTATTCTAATAATTTTGTAGATGGATTAATATACAGTTAAATATATATATATATATATATATA
>OVBX01008436.1:0-10021 GCA_900406325.1 Erucastrum elatum
AAGTAGGAAACGAGAAGCATTCAACAATGTGTAGGTGGTTCTCATGTTTTACTCACTGTCCTATGTTTTGCTTCTCAGTCAATGAGCAAAAAATAGAAGGAAGATGCGAAAAGTCGAGTTTCTAGCCTGAGTATTGATTGCCATGACCATTGATCTAAGAAGCTTAAACATCACCAGTGGCATCATATAGACATACTATATAGTTAAGTTTCGCCATGCCATTATAGGAACTTACTTTCAGTGATCCCACAGAAACTACTTCACTTTCGAGACATGGCCTTCCAAGCCCACTTTCATCGAAGTAGAATATGTACACTTACGGGTGTGGTTCATAAAGGTTGGTATGTTATGTCTGAACGAACACATTCCTACCATGTTTGGATCCATTGATGGAGCGTTTGATTCAGGTATCATCTTTCTCTGCATAATGCAGTTAGAAACCAGTCTTTTAAGACAATCACAAGCATTATTAATCAAAACTGAAGTCGTAATAGAGTCAGACGCAACAACCATGCACTACCAAAAAAACCTACCACAAGCCATTTATCATTTAAGATAACTCCAGTTCACACAGAGAATGGAATGTTCAAGCCAAAATAGTGTAGTCACATACGTCAGGCAAAAAAAGATAACATAATAAGCCCACGATGAGGATCGAACTCACGACCTTTCGCTTACGAAGCGAACGCAATACCACTATGCTACGTAGGCAATTTGATTATTTCCAGGAACAACTGTTAAAGAACCTGTGTTTAATTTCATTTTCAGGTAAAACCCTTTTCGGTTATAAAACTTGTGTTAATGAAATGATTTTTTTTCTGAGTTAATATCATAAAGTTGAATCCCTCCAGTGTATTCGGTTTGGAGTTCTCATTGGGTTTAATGTTGATTGCTACTGGAAATTATTACTTGAAGCTGAACCACACTAAACATGATAAACTAGTAGCTGCTGATGCTACATGAATCTTTCAAAGTTCAAATATTTAAATGATAAGAATCGAACAATGATAAAGACTGGCCATGAGATAACAATGGCCCACCAAAAAAACATCACTCACTATTAATATCGTCACCGTCGTCGAATATCGTGAAAAGCATCAATAATTACACCACTAGTGGTTTTGTGTTAGTGATGTTCAAATCATTTAGCTCTGTTCCTCNCATCACTCACTATTAATATCGTCACCGTCGTCGAATCTCGTGAAAAGCACCAATAATTACACCACTAGTGGTTTTGTGTTAGTGATGTTCAAATCATTTAGCTCTGTTCCTCTCCGAGTACCAAAATATTCAAATCTCAATTTCTTAAAATTCACCGGTTTTGACAAACCCTCTTTTTTTTTTTTATGAAAGACAAACCTTCTTTTAAATTTAGATGGAGCCTCTTACCTTTTCTAACATTCAAATCGATTGTTAACCAAAGAACCGATTAATTGAACCGGAACAACCCGGACATTAAGAAAAACCGGTTAGAGCTTATATATATATACACCGCCTCGCTTGTGACTCAGTAGTCAGTTACACTGAGTCTGCGTTTGCTACTTCTTCTTCTCCGTCGGTTTGCTTCTTCTCCTTCTAGATCTGATCGCGCCCAAGGTTTGTTTCTCAACCTCTCTCAGATCGATTTCTTCGCTTCTTCGGTAGATTCCTCTGTTTTTGATCCCGTGAATTACGCTCTGGATTATGGTGTTTTTTAAACCCCCAAGTTTAGTAGATTTGATCTCTGAGGATTCTGTCGTTTCAAGAGCTTAAGAATGTTGATTTGGATTTAGATCTAGCTAATTGAACATTTCTCCTCAGATCCTTCGAGAATTGTGAGAGTTTTTTTTCGTTTTCACCTGTGGATTTTGCATTAGCTTCTGTGCTTATATATTCTTGGAATATATATCATTGTATGTTCCAAAGAGTACATAAAGAATGTATTTTCCAGTGATTAGAATTAAATCTATCTATCTTTGAGATGTTATTATTAGAAATTATGATTTTGAAGCTAAATTGCGTATCATTGTATTCATGCTTTTGGATTTGTTGATAGGTTTCAAAAAGTCTATCACTATGGGTCGTGGGAACAGCTGTGGTGGAGGTCAAAGCTCACTCAATTATCTCTTTGGTGCCCCTCCTCCTCCTAAGCCCGCTCCAGCTCCTCCTGTTGCACCTGCACCAGCACCAGCACCTGCAGCTGTGACTGCAGCAACCGCACCCACTACTGTTGAGCCAGCGGAGCTCAACAAGCAGATCCCTGCTGGTATCAAAACTCCTGTTAACAACTATGCCCGTTCTGAAGGACAGAACACCGGAAACTTCCTCACTGTATGTTTTTTTTTTTGCCTTTTGTNTTGCCTTTTGTCTCCTTTACTCAATATTCTCTCTCTCTCTTAAACAACAAACATTGTAATGCTCTATCACTCTGTATATATAACTCTCTGCAGGACCGTCCTTCCACCAAAGTTCATGCAGCTCCTGGAGGTGGATCGTCTCTGGATTATCTCTTCACTGGTGGCAAGTAAACAAAAACCAAAACATTGTGTGTATTCATTGTGTCTCTGTTTCAGATGTGAGCCTTTTAAACGAAAACAAGTCAATTTCTTGTCCATCTATCTCAATCTTTGTTCTGTAATATTCTGCTGGAACATGTTCACATCATTTGAATCATAGTGCTCCAATACAAGTTCAACTAAATGACAACTTACTTATTTATAACTCGAATCAAATGGATTATAGAATCAGTTACATTGTACCTAGTTCTTGGGTAAACGTAGTAGAAGACTACAAGTATCACATTATTTAGGATGCTGAGGAGCAGGGATGATCCCCCATTTTCTCCTAACTTGCTCCAAGTCCNCATTTCCTCCGTACGTCTTCCAAGTCTTCACTAAAGTGCCTCTCATAGTACACACACATGAGATCTGTACACTGCCTTCCCGCTCTCACAGCCCAAGGAAGGTAATGCCTCAAAAACACCGACCTCTGCTTCTCGTTAAACCTCACGGTCCCTCCAACCACAGAGAGCATACACATGGGAAGATACATCTGCTCAAACTCTATCACTTTCAGAGCCGACTCGCCTATAAGATTCGTAGGTAGGCCGAAGAGCGTGTGCCACAAGTCATGAACTTCACGTGCCCGTGTCGCCACGTAAGCCAACTCATCCGTCTCCATGAATCTCACGGGAGGACGATCATCCGGTGAGAAGTTCCTAGACCCCATGAACTTTGCGTACGCAGCTCCGAACGTGTTGTCTGGTAGATCCCAAGCGTGACCTACTTGCTCTGACACAACACGAGGACGGTCCAGCAATATAGCCTGCGACATCAAAAGAAAGCATCAAACTTTCTTAATCACTCATATAGCACTCTCTAACAAAACCAATGATGATAATATAAGAGAAAGGGAGAGACTTTAAAAGACTCACTCTTCCTTCGGGACTCTTCTTCATCCTCTCGAGAATCATTTCGAAAGCTGGTTTCCCCGTGGTTTCGCCGAGAGCGGCGATCAGATCCGCTCTACGGGGATTGACCAACGCGCCGACAGCGGATCCCATCGCCACCGCCGCTTGTTGCCACCGGCTTAACGGGACACGAGCTCTTTCGATCGTCATTGTTCCTAGAGATCACTTCGGTTATCGAATCGAACAGTGAGCTTCTTTTAAAATTCTGATCAAAATCGATAGACGGCGAGGACGAGGAGTTTAGACGGCACGCGCTTTATGTTCCCGCGTGGCGCGTTGGCTTTCTGTTCCTACCATTCGTATTGGGCTTTTACTTTTAAGTTCATAACGTCGTTGTTAGTACGGCCCATATGTTAGCTTTTTTTTAAAGATTTTATGTTCTCTCGTGAAGTGTGATTTCTAAGCCCAACATTATAAATTAATAAAAAATAATAATTCTAACATTATTAATTTATAGAGGTTTCACTGTATTTGGTATTTACATATCAAAAACTGAAAAGAGGAAACATAAATTTTCTAAATATGCGACTTTAGGTGCATCTGAAATACAAATTGGAACCTAATGAGGCCTGATGTTCACTTCTTGTTTAATGTAATTTATATTTAAAAAAAGATAAGAGTGATAGAACGTTGAATATTGCAGCTGTATGATAGTTTTAGATAGGGCTGCGCAACGTATATTTGAGAACAAACGTTGTTCTATCTGTGTTTTATCTTAATTTAGGCTTGGCCGTCTTTCAATTTTCAAAGTCGTTCTATCAGAAAAGATTTGGATGAACTTAGGCATGGGTGTTCGGATCGTTTTTTTTTGTATTTCGGTTCTCTTTATAACACTTTCTAAATTTCATTCTAATAATTTTGTAAGTACGGGTCAGATTCTTATATAACACATCGGTTTGGATAGGTTTTATATCACATTATAGAATCCACAAAGTAATCATACATTGTTCGTGATTCAGATTAAATCGGATCGGTTCGGATATTCCAAAATAAAATTTAAAATTTAAAAGCAAGACATAAGAGATATATACTTATTTATATATAATTAAGTATTTAAGGTATTTATTCAAATTTTAAATAATTATTATTAAATACCACATCAAAATAAATATGAAATCGAATATTTGAAGTATATATTTATGTTTCATATAATTACATTGTATATTAGTTTAGAAATTTAGATCGGTTTCTTCGGATATTATCGGTTATTTCGGTTATCTGTTCAGATTCGGTTAATAACACTTCAGATTTGGATATGTTTTGTACCACCTTACAAGATTCATTCATGTAGTTTTTTTTTTTACATTTCAGACCGGTTACAGATCGGATTTTTCAGTTCAAGTTCGGTTTGGATTTTGGTATAATATATGTTATATGCGGGCCTAGATGAAGTTATGAAATATTTTTAAATCAATAATACTAAAACAAAAAAATTCCTGATTTATACACTTAATGAAATACTACATTTTTTCAAAATTACCCTTAATGATATGAATAAAAAATAAAATTCATTAATGGTATAGTGGTCTTTTGGTTTAATGGCCTATTTCAATAGAGCCTAATCAAATGAGTTATATTTTTATGTAATTAATTTCATATCCCATAAATTTTTTAAATATAAATAACAAAAATTAATCTGCAATAATTTTAAAAAACTGATATTTCAAATTGAAATTTTGTAACTATACGAAAATAAGACTTAATCAAAAATATTATTGACCACTTTATATGTTTAGCAATATTTTATATAATTTATAATTTTTTAAAATTATATAATATACTAAGTACAAATTTCAGATACAACTATTGCTTAACTTATTTACAAACATAAAACGGTTGTGTGACGCATTTTAAATTTCGCCATACTGTACACACAATAACAAATTCGCATAATTGTAACTTGATCATGTCAGAGTTTGTATAGTTAAAACGAAAAAATTATCAATCTTTATTTTGAAAAAACAACAAAAAAATACTCATCCTTTCAAAGACGGGTCAGAATCTAGCCCACATTTTTAAATAAATTAGCTATGATCCAAATCTGTTAACTAATTAAATGTTTATGTTTTTATATAATCAATTTCACATTCCATAATTTTTTAATATCAATAACATAAATTAAAATCTGCAATAATTTTATAAGGTTGATATTAGAATTTGAATTTTGTAACTACACGAGTATAAGACTTAAACAAAAACATTATTGGTCACTTTATATGTTTAGCAATATTTTAAATAATTTATAATTCTTTTAAAATTATATAATAGTCCAAGTACGAATTTTGGATACAACTATTGTTTAACTTATTTACAAACATAAAATAGATGTGTGAGTCATATGACGTATTTTNTAGATGTATGATGCATTTTAAATTTCGTCATACTGTACACACTATAACAAACTCGCATAATTGAAATTTGACCATGTCACATTTTATATAATTAAAACAAAAAATTATCAATATTTATATTGAATAACAACAAAAAAGTATATGTCATTTCAAAGACGGATCATAATCTAGTTAGAACAGTTAATTTACATACAAGAGTTGTACGTAAAATAGTAAATCCGCTCATTTTTCTCCTTCCACACTTATTTGATTGGAACATTAATTGGGTTAGGATAAGCAGGTGATGATAAACAAAAATCCAATTATATTCATGGGTTGTCTCAATTTTTTTTTTTGAAACAGGGGTTGTCTCAATTTTCTCATCTTTATTTTATGAATTTTTTTTTAAGTAGTGGTCGTCCAATTAATTTCACGATTCGTGTATGCATATAGTTAAATAATTATGTGTGTTCATTTTATTTTTTGCTAAGAATGTTAATATCTTATTGAAAGAGAGGATAGACTACAAAAGTAGTTATCCTTTACAAAAGAAACCCTGGCAAAAAGAAAGTAAGAAATAGGGGTTCAATAGAAGTAAAAAAACAGGACTCGTGAAGAGGATCCTAAAAGATAGTGCGCACCGTTTGTCGACCACTATTAAAGCAACCAAAGCTGCATAAGGGAGGCGAACTTCTTCCTGTGTCTCAAAGCATAAATAGAGTTGATGATGTGCTTGTTGATGTGTTTGAAGACAACCAACGGAGGTTGCAGCGTCTGGTTATGAAGATTATTATTCCTCTGCTGCCATATGCTATAAACCATAGCTTGAACAACCATCATTCTCAAGTTTGCCGGAGCTGTAGAGCTAGAAGATGTAGTCCAGTGGATAAGTTGGGACCAATCGGTGAACGACGGGACAGAAACTTGAAGGTGGCACCTTACTTGAGACCATAGAACCATTGCATAGTGGCATGTGAGCATGAGGTGGTCTCGATTTTCAATCTCAGAGTTACAGACATAACATTCTATCTGCACTTGCAATCTCCATGAAGCTAAGCGAGAACGGGTGGGTAACCTGTTAAGGTTAGTGACCCAAAAGTGGAAGACATGTTTAGGCGTCGCACCACTGAACCAGAGATGTTTAGCGACTTCTTGGGTTGCAGCCCGAGGTCTTAATGCATCCCATGTTTTTGAGGACGAAAAAACTCTGTTTTTGTTCCCATTAGTTAACCAAAAGAACTGATCAGGCCCTCTGTCAATGGAGGGTAGAGGAATGCTGGTGAGATATATGTGAAGATTAACTTCTTGCTCCGATCTTGGATGGGGAAGAGACCATCCTCTTGTGTTGCAGGAAGCAGAGACAGGAGCATCTATGCAAACCCTCAAATTACGAGTCCCTTCCCTCCCGAATACTCCGATTAATGGTCCGAGTGGAGACCAGTTGTCAAACCAAAAACTTGTGTTCTGGCCACTGTGAATTTCACTGAATAACCGGGACAACATCTCTCTTAAGCGCAAGATGCAACGCCAGCTCCATGATTGCGTTGGTGACTCAACCTGGGACCAGAAAGCGTAAGAAGATGGAAAATTATGAGAACGATGCCAAGCAACCTAAAGCGAGCTACTTCCTGAAAAGAGAAGCCATCCAAGCCTCAGAAGTAGTGTGAGATTCCAAATTTTGAAGTTCCTCAGCCCGATACCTCCCTCAACCTTAGGTAGGCAACAAGTTTTCCAAGCGATTTTTGCATTTGCTTTTCTGTCTGTAGCGCCAGACCATAGAAAGCAGGAGCATAAAGATTCAATCATTCTTATACAGCCTTGAGGTAGCAAAAAGGTTGAGGTCCAGAAGTTAACCGTTCCGATGATAACCGTTTTGATTAAGAGACATCGCCCTGCAAAAGAGAGAGACTTTGTGGCCCAGCTGTTGAACTTCTTGTTTAGCTTATCAATGAGAGGGGAGTACTCCGCTATTTTTAGCTTACGATGCATCAGCGAAAGGCCCAAGTAACGGATGGGAAGTGAGCCAGCCGAGAATCCGTAAGCTAAGAGCGCATTTGTTTCATCTTGGCTCAACCCCGCATGGAACAGCTGCGTTTTGTCCTTATTCATATGTAGACCTGACCAGCCTGCAAAGTCATCCAGAGTCTCGTTTATCCCATGTAGGGAAGAGTTTCCTCCGTCGAAGAAAACCATGACATCGTCTGCGAACATAAGATGTGAGATACCCAACTCTTCAGTGTTAGGGTGGTACCGTATATAGCCTGAATTGTATCTCGACCGGAGAAGACCAGAGAAGACTTCCATCGCTAATACAAACAAGTAGGGAGACAGAGGGTCGCCTTGACGCAATCCATGTGTACTTTTAAAGTAGCCACTAGTATGTCCATTTACACAGATGGAGAAGGAAGCTGATGAAATACAAGAAGCAATCCAGTTCACGAACTTCTCTGGGATGTTTAGACCTCTCAATGCAGCAAGAACAAAATTCCATCTCAAGGTATCAAAAGCCTTTCTCAGATCAACTTTAAGCATCCCACTAGGCTCGACGTTTCTCAAGTTATATCCATGAATGATTATGTGTGTTAATTAATAATGATTTAGTGATGAAACTTTTAACAAATGAACGCTGTTTAACCATTCTCCCAAATAACACAAATTCTCTTAATTATTGACCTCTCAGACTCAATGGTGTGGTGGTTTTGAAAGTTCTCAGGATTGCTGCTTGCTGATTAATCTTATTTAGAAACTGTATATATCTATATGGTATTGATAGTAGTTAGTTCAAAACACAAATGATCATATTAAATCCAATACTTTCAAGGTTTATCAACAAATAAGTGACAATAAAAAAGGTTTTATTTGGCCGGGACAGAATAATCTAGTTGTTAAGACCTTAGAGTGAACTGGATCCCAAGGCACACGGATTCGACTCCTCCGGGATTCCAGAGAGCGCCCAGTGACAAAAAAAAAGGTTTTATTTGAACACTATTTTCCATGAAAATAGTATTATTGTGTCACCAAAAATGGATTAGCCAATCACATTCTGGTTTGAGCCTAGTCCAGGCTACTATATAGGAGTATGTATTATTAGTGTATGTGTATCGACATGTGTCTCTTCAGGCACGTGATGCATGTATGACTGTTTTTTGTTCAATCGCAACACATCCGAAGAGTGTAGGGAAAAATAGTCTGTTAACCCAGTACGAGTTCGACACGTATCCTACGAACACTATCCTGACCTCAACCTGCATATGCTTCCCTCAGCTTACGTTTTTTTTGTTAAAAAGTAAACCAGAGACTGAAGCGTATTTTCGAAAGTAGAATTACAAACGTTGATTAATAAATTTTATTTTGTCAGAATTCAATATCTTTACGACTTTTTTGGCCAACTCACTTCGTGTTACCTCGTATTGCGAACTAGATAAAAATAACTTTTTCCAGGAATCTGTTTCTCTTACTTACTGTGATCTAGTTTCTTCTAATTTATATATCTGTCTTTTTAACCCGTCTAATCTAATTTATATATATGCTTTACAATTACCGTGGTCTAGTTTCTTTTAATTAATATATCTGTTTCTGTAACCTGTCTAACCTTTACAATTTTAGATGTAATACTCTATATGAAGAGGCGCAGAGTGAATGACTGATTTTTTTTTGACTTATGAATGACTGATTTTCTTTGCAAGTTCTTACAAATAATACTGTATGAAATCATTAGGACTATCATGATAGGTGATACTACTACATACACTAACATGGCTTTATTCACTGAATAGAATATTTACATAATTACTTTTAGAGGTTTTCATCTTGCACTTATCTAATATTCATTCCGTTCATCTTGGATGTAGTTGTAGACTTTCAAATATGTTTCATGATAAATGTTATTTAATATTCTCATTGCAAAATTTGATAAAGTTTCCATTTTATCTTTATTTTTTAGTTTATATATATATCAAAGGTCTCGTAAGAAAAATTAATGACTTTTTTTAAATGGACGGAAATAAACGTAAAGGAGCTATAAAATGAGATGGAGGAGTAGAAGTCTCAGTCTATAGACGATAACAAATTAGTATCTCTATAATATTATTTAATAAGTCAGTTTCCTATGTGTCGCGATCACGTTAACTCTTACGATGATCGATTACATCGATACCCTTAATGAAAAAAATTAATTTAAAAAATATTATTGATTTTTACTTAAATTCCTTTTTAATATTTTCCAAAAAACATATCTAATAAA
>OVBX01008437.1:0-10021 GCA_900406325.1 Erucastrum elatum
ATATAAGATGCAAAGCCAATGGTGACTTATCTTCTAGCTCAGTGAAATCCACAACCGGTGTGTTTGGATCAGTTCAGGTTGAGGGATCCGACATAATGAGATTGTTGAGAGTCTGCTTGGAGCAGTTCCTCCAGGGACAGGAACTACCGAAGGCTCACGAAGAACAGCGTTCTGAAACTCAGACAGTATCCATCTCGCTACTTCCGCTAGTCTTGTCTGCATCTCAGAAGCTTGAACATGTACAGCGTGCGATGAATCTGAGTCCAATCATTGATGTTGTAGAGTAGATAAATTCTTCAAATTTTTATTCCTGTTGTGTGAACTCCCGTTTGTATCGTGTTTTACATGATTTCCACGGCCTGTAATTTTTTTAAGAGAAGTTTTCATTGTGGTCGAACCATAATTCAAGTCTTTAAGACATACTAACAGTATCCAGAATGGTTAACCTGAGGGATTCCATAAGAAATTGGTATGTACATTCCAGCAGCTTTTTCACGGTAGAAACAATACACTCAATGACAATAGCGGTTCGAACTGTTGCAACCTTGGGCATCAGGGTGCCAGACTCCAAAGAAGTTATTCTGGTCTTGCTCCTCTCTGTTATGGTTTTGGGATGAATCAAACACGTTTTTTGGTAAGATGATAATTTAATAAAATATTAAAATGGCACATATGGAAGCAAACTTACATTTTCGCTCCTGTTTACCAGGAAACCTAACAAAATATGACGCCAATATTTTCATGAGAAAACAGAATGGCATTGTACTGAGGATCTCCAGCTAGACCAACACTGTTTCAAGATGCAAGCTTTGGCTTGAGTCAAAAAAAGCTGCGAATACTTAGTCTGGAAGTAGAGATATTTCGAACCTGGTGCTGGAGTACCGAGATCTTTGATGAGTTTCTGGTTTCTCCTGAAGTAGACATCAATAGTGAGGTTAGGACAGTGTAAGTAATACTCGGGTCTGCAACTAATAGTAATGCTTGACTTTAACATAACGATGAAGAGAGGAGTTGGTGAATAGTTGAGCAAAGGCCACATACATTTGTGACTCCATTGAAGGATCAGTGATGTCAAGCATCCACGTTGCAGGATCGTATCCGTTCTAGCACATAGAACTTGGATTCCATATTTCATCAACAGAAGCTGCAATGAACAAAAGTTAGTTTTATTCTGCAAAAGAGAGACGCAAAGATTTTGACAGAAAACTATAAATTATGTTCTGAATAAATAAAAGAAGTAACACACAAAACAAAACCAAAATCATTTTAAAGCTTTCAAAATCAGTATACAACCAAAATCATCTTACATCAACAAATAAAAAAAACTAAACCAAAAACTAAATCAAAATCATATAAACTCAAGCTTTCTAAATTAATAAACGATACACAAATCATCGTGCATCAGCAAACAAAAACCAAATCAATAAACGTAACCGAAATCATTCCACTGTGAAAAAGTTTCTAAGAGTTATTAAGATTTGTAGGGATGATATCTACAAAAAGAAAGCTTTCTTCACTTGCCTAGCCTTGACAATGGACGCAGAGGGATGTTAAGAGATGAATATGAGAGAGAACTGGAGATCGCAGTTCGCAGAAGTGAGTTACGAACCTATTTATAATCAAAATCACCATCTGAAAAACGCAACTGAAGATCTCACATTGGGCTCACGAATTAATACGATTAAAGACAATATGATTGAAAACGTAGAAACCACAACGCCTTCCGTTATAGAATCTGGATCGGTATCGTCTCCGCCTATCGAAGGGGAACGAAGAACACGGTATCATAGAGACGGATTAGGGTTTGCGTATGGATAAATAGTATCTGGGCCGTATAACAGAGTGTGACATCGAGCCCATGTGAAGCCTGGACGAAAAACAAAAGAATCTTTAGTGAAACGGTGAGTTTCTGAGCTGTCAAAGTACCAGAGCTTCAATTTATGACGTGGCATCTGAGCTGGCGGGCCTGGGAGAGAAGCAAGGTCTTCTTTATATATAAAGATGTTTACACTAGACTTAAATCTCTGTTTCTTTAGTCACTATGTCGCCGTTTGGTAGGAAACAAACGGGCGGAAAAACGGGAGGATAATTGGGCCGAAACAAACAGGCTGAAATGTACGTAATTGATGACTAATCAAAGGAAACCCACTTATCGGAACAAACATATCGAAAACCTGGATGAAACTCATCGGAGGCGGTAATCAGGCTCTGCTCGGCGTTTTTTTTTTCTCCCTAGGATTTGCAGCGTGATACAGGAAAAGGAGGGAAGAAGAATTATGAAGAGGAAGTTTGAGTTAGTTTGAATAAATAAGATACGGCGACATTTTGAAAGTGGGAGTCAACGGCGTCGTTTTACAACAGCATCAATATTTCGTTTAAATACTTTGGCCTTAGCAATACTTTCTATTATTGAGATATTTCGAAAAGTTGTTGTTGCTTTCTCTCTCTAAACTCTGGATACGATTTGAGGTATGAAGATCATTTGTGATTCTTCATACTGAGTAAGGATCGGCGTTTTACGAACGTTGGGTTCTATATTACTGATTTGGTTACTTAATCGAATATACATTTTTCGTTATTAAAGGTATCAGAGCTTTGTCGATTCTCGGAGGTGGAGATGGAAACGAGATCACAATCGGTGTTGAAGGAAGCTACGATACGTGAAGCAGAAGGTTCGTTTGGATCGAGGATCGCGGTTTTGGAAGAAAAGATGGAGGATCAAGCTGAGAAGCTCAATCTCAAGCTCGATCAACACATCTCGGAGACTTTTGAGGCGATCCGTTTGATTTCGTATCAGAAGGGACAACCAGTTCAGAACGACGATCGGAAATCAGATCATCCTTCACCGATGTCCTACGAATCGGAAAAAGGTAGATCGGGTGCGGTTAATCACTACTCTGGTAGAACTAGACTCGCTAAGCTTGATTTCTCTCGGTTTAGTGGTGAGAACTTGAAGGAGTGGTTGTCTAAGGTGGATCAATTTTTCGGTATCGATGCGACTCCGGAGGATTTGAAGGTTGGATTAGCATCGATGCAGTTTGATGGTTTGGCTTCAGCTTGGCATCAATCGATGATGCAATCTGATGAGGGGCCAGATTTGTTGTACGATTGGACAACGTATCGTATGTTGTTGGTGGAGCGTTTTGAAGATGTGTTGGATGATCCAATTGCAGAGTTGAAGGAGCTGAAGGAAACTGATGGCATTGTGGATTATCATGGGAAGTTTGAGTTGATTCGAGTACGTGTGAAGATGTCAGAGGCGTATTTGGTGAGTGCTTATTTAGCAGGGCTACGAACTGATACTCAGATGCACGTTCGTATGTTCCAGCCACAAACTGTTCGTCAGTGTCTCATGTTGGGGCGCTTGTATGAGAGAGCACACCCTAAGAAGCCTTTCCAATCGACGTGGTCACAAAACAAACCAATCAACAACAGTAAGGGTATCTTACCTTACAAGAAGGAAGGAGGTAATGCGGTTGGTCAGGGTGATAAGAGTGAGAAGATGCCGTGGAAACCATTATCGCAAGAGGAAATGAGTAAGAGAAGAGCTGATGGTTTATGTTACTTTTGTGATGAAAAGTATACTCCACGGCATCACTTGAAGCACAAAAAGACTCAATTGTTTATGATTGAAGCTGCTGAAGAGGAAGAGGAGGTTGAACAAGAGCAACTGGAGGAGGAAGATGGTGATTGTGCTCATATTTCTGTGAATGCAGTTTCCGGAATTACAGGGTACAGAACTATGAGAGTCAAAGGCATATCAGGGAAACGTGCTATTTTTGTGTTGGTTGATTCTGGATCTACTCATAATTTCATTGATCCGACAGCCGTTAAGAAGTTGGGTTGCACTATACTGCCGTCGGGACTGGTGCGTGTAGCTGTAGCTGATGGGGGTAAGCTTGCTGTCTCGGGGAAAGTTGAGAATCTGCAGTGGAATTTTCAACATAATTCCTTTACTGCTGATTTCATGTTGATTCCACTTGGAGGTTGTGACATGGTGCTAGGAGTTCAGTGGTTGGAGCAATGGGGTCCTATTACGTGGGATTTTCATGAGTTAACAATGAAGTTCAAACGAGGAGATAAGTATGTACTGTTACATGGGTTGAAGGATGGCTCAGTACGCACTTTAAAAGCTCAGAAAATGAACCAATACAGAGAAGAAGAAGTACAGTTAGCGATGATTTACGTGCAAGAAGTGGAGGAACCAACATCAATCGCTTTGTGTTCAGTAGAAATGGAGAAGGAGGAAATAAAGGTTGATCCTCAAGTTGCAGAGCTATTACCGCAGTTTGCAGATATTTTTGAAGAACCAAAAGCTTTACCACCTTTCAGAAACCTTCATAACCATAAGATTCCTCTTTTGGAAGGTTCAAACCCTATCAATCAGAGACCATACCGCTATGCTTTGTACCAGAAGAATGAAATTGATAAGATGGTGAAGGAGTTATTACAGGCGGGTACAATTCAGCATAGCTCTAGTCCGTATGCTTCTCCAGTGGTTTTGGTAAAGAAGAAGGATGGAAGTTGGAGGCTTTGTGTGGACTATCGTGGCCTCAATGGGATGACAGTTAAAGATCGATTTTCAATCCCTTTGATTGAAGATTTGATGGATGAATTGGGTGGGTCTACGATCTATTCGAAGATTGACTTACGAGCAGGTTACCACCAGGTCAGGATGGATCCGAATGACATCCACAAGACTGCGTTTAAGATTCATAGTGGACATTTCGAGTATTTAGTCATGCCCTTTGGCTTAACTAATGCTCCTGCCACTTTCCAAGGACTGATGAATGCTGTGTTTGAAGAGTTGTTGCGTAAAGGAGTGTTGATTTTCTTTGACGATATACTTGTATACAGTCCTACGTTGGAGATTCATCTTGTTCATCTACGCAGAGTTTTTGAATTGATGAGGGAAAATAAGCTTTATGCTAAGATGAGCAAATGTTCTTTCGCTACTGATCGTGTGGAGTACTTGGGCCATTACATTCAAGCCGCTGGAGTTTCCACTGATCCTCAGAAGGTGAAGGCTGTCAAGGAGTGGCCTGTTCCCACTGGCTTGAAGCAGTTACGAGGATTCCTCGGATTGGCAGGATATTACCGTCGCGTTATGAAGGATTTTGGTTCTATTGCTAGACCATTAACTATCTTAACGAAGAAGGACAACTTTGTATGGACTAATGAAGCGGAACCTGCCTTTGAAGGGTTGAAGAAGTCATTATGTGAAGCTCCTGTCTTGGCTTTACCTCGTTTTGATAAGCCTTTTGTAGTTGAGACTGATGCTTCTGGTCAGGGTATAGGTGTTGTGTTGATGCAGGAATGTCATCCAGTTGCTTATATCAGTCGCCATTTGAAAGGCAAGCAGCTGAATTTATCAATTTACGAGAAGGAGCTACTAGCGGTGGTTTTTGCAGTTCAAAAGTGGTGACACTATTTGTTGCCTAATCATTTTGTTATTAAGACAGACCAGAAGAGCCTCAAATATTTGTTGGAGCAACGTCTTAATACCCCTATTCAATAGCAATGGCTTCCGAAGTTGTTGGAATTCGACTACGAAATTCAGTATCGCCAGGGAAAGGAGAATGTCGCTGCTGATGCTCTGTCGAGAGTTGAGGGATCAGAGATCTTGCACATGGCCCTATCTGTGCTAGAGTGTGACCTGTTGAAGCAGATTCAGGAAGCTTATGAGAATGATGTGGTGATCAAAGCACTTATGGAAGAACTGAAGTTGAAACCATTATCAAAGAAGAACTTTTCTTGGTCTAAAGATATATTAAGACGGAAGAGTAAGATTGTGGTTCCTAGCAGTGAAGATATCAGGCAGTCCATTCTTAAGTGGCTTCATTGTTCAGGATCAAGTGGTCATTCAGGACGAGATGTGACACATCAACGGGTTAAGAGCTTGTTCTACTGGAAGGGAATGTCTAAAGACATTCAGAAGTTTATCAGGGAATGTCAAGTGTGTCAGCAATGTAAGTACGATACTGCAGCCTACCCCGGTTTAATTCAACCTCTACCTATCCCTGAGGCAGTTTGGACCGATATATCTCTCGACTTCATTGATGGACTACCTAATTCCTTTGGGAAATCTGTCATTTTGGTGGTGGTAGATCGTTTAACTAAGGCAGCTCATTTCATTGCTTTGTCACACCCTTACTCTGCTTCTTCGGTGGCTCAGAGTTTTTTGGATAATATTTTCAAGCTCCATGGGTTCCCTCGTTCTATTGTGAGTGATCGAGATGCGGTGTTTTTAAGTGAATTTTGGAAGGAGCTCTTCAGTCTTCAGGGCGTAGCTCTGAACATGTCCAGTGCCTATCATCCTCAAAGTGATGGACAGACGAAAGTAGTGAATCGTTGTGTGGAAACGTACCTGCGTTGCATGTGTAGTGATCGTCCCCATCTTTGGAGTAAATGGCTTCCTCTAGCAGAATTCTGGTACAACACGAATTTCCACACTTCCATTCAAACAACACCTTTTGAGGCAGTTTATGGTCAAGCTCCTCCGATCCATCTGCCTTACCTTCTTGGTGAATCAAAAGTTGATGTGGTTGCTAAGTGTTTGCAAGATCGAGAGGATATGCTTTTGATGCTGAAGTTTCATTTGCTACGAGCCCAGCATCGTATGCAGCAGTTTGCTGATCAACACAGGTCTGACCGAAGCTTTGATATTGGAGATTATGTTTATGTGAAGCTTCAACCTTACCGTCAGAAATCTGTGGTCTTGCATTCAAACCAGAAGTTGTCTCCAAAATACTTTGGTCCATACAAGATTGTTGATAAGTGTGGTGCAGTGGCTTACAAGGTTGATCTTCCGCCAACATCTCAAATCCATCCTATTTTTCATGTGTCACAAATGAAACAGATGATTGGAGTGGCGACTACATCTACTGATCTACCTGCAACCTTATCGGATGTGTTAGTGAAGGAACCGGAGAGTATTTTGGCCCGTAGAATGGTCAAACGCCAAGGACGAGCAGCTACGAAGGTCTTGGTGAAGTGGAAGAATGTGCCGGAGGATGAAGCTTCTTGGGAGTTCTTGTTTGACATCACCAGGAAGTTTCCTGCATTTCAACCTTGAGGTCAAGGTTTCTTGGAGAGGAAGGATTTGATACAGGAAAAGGAGGGAAGAAGAATTATGAAGGGGAAGTTTGAGTTAGTTTGAATAAATAAGATACGGCGACGTTTTGGAAGTGGGAGTCAACGGCGTCGTTTTACAACAGCATCAATATTTCGTTTAAATACTTTGGCCTTAGCAATACTTTCTATTATTGAGATATTTCGAAAAGTTGTTGTTGCTTTCTCTCTCTAAACTCTGGATACGATTTGAGGTATGAAGATCATTTGTGATTCTTCATACTGAGTAAGGATCGGCGTCTTACGAACGTTGGGTTCTATATTGGTTACTGATTTGGTTACTTAATCGAGTATACGTTTTTCGTTATTACAGCGAGACGCCGTCATATCAAATGGTAAACGTTTGCGGAATCCACTACGGATGCGGAGATTCGCGATTGCGTTAACGGCGGCGAAAACGTTTATTCATCGTCAAGGTAACCCCGTAACCACCGCTCTCTCATACAACTGTCTCCGAGCATTTTCCAACTACCGAGAGAGATTGAGAAGCGAGCTTGACTCAATCAAACTAGACGCGGCAATCGTCTTGTTCTGCGACATGGCCGACTCTCGTCCCCTTCCTTCCATCATCGATTTCAGTAGAGTACTAACCGCAATCGCCACGATGAACAACCACTGCCTCGTCATCCATCTCTTCGCTCGATTGGAAAACCTAGGAATCCCTAACGATCTCTACAGCTTCAGTATCTTGATAGACTGTCTATGCCGTTGCTCACACCTCTCCGCTGCGTTATCTTTCCTCGGAAAGATGATGAAACTCGGTTATAACCCCAGCCTCGTTACCTTAGGCTCATCGGTTAACGGATTCTGTCAGGTGAATAGAATCAACGACGCCATGTCTCTCGTTGATCAGATGGTAGAGTTAGGCTACGAACCTGACGCTTTAATCTACAACATGATTATTTGTGGTCTATGCAAAAGCCGGGATTTGACAACTGCGATCAACGTTTTCAACCATATGGAGGACGTTGGAGTTAGACCTGATGTTGCTTCCTATAACTCTCTCATCACTGGCCTTGGTCTATCCGCTAGATTTCTGAGTGATATGTTGAAGAAAGGGATCGAGCCTGATGTGATCACTTTCACTGCTGTGATCAATGCGTATGCCAAAGAGGGACGGCTTTTGGAAGCTAAGAGAGTGTATAAAGAGATGATTCGAAGATCCGTACATCCTAATATCGTTACTTATAATACGTTGATCAATGGGCTTTGTATTAACGGCCGTCTAGATGAGGCGAAAAACATGTTTACGTGTATGGTGGGGAAAGGTTGCGTCCCGAATCTTGTGACTTATAATACTCTCATAAATGGGTTTTGCAAGTCTATGAGGGTGGATGACGGGATGAGAGTCTACTGTACGATGGTGCGTGATGGGTTTGTTGGTGACATATTCACTTACAACACCCTCTTCCAAGGGTACTGTCGAGTGGGCAGATTGGGAGCTGCTGATGAGGTTCTAGGTCAGATGGTTTCTTGTGGCTTGCGTCATGATATTTTCACCTGCAACATTTGGTTAGACAGTTTATGTGAACGTTGGAAGTTAAAGAAGGCGTTGGTGGTGTTGGATGATATGGAGAAGAGTGAGATGGAACTTGGTATAATTACGTATAATATTATCATCAAAGGGATGTGTAAGGCAGGTAAGATGAAAGAGGCTTTGAGTTTGTTCTGCAGTCTCCATCTCAAAGGAGTGATGTCTGATGTTGTAACGTACATGACGATGCTGATAGGATTGCTTAGGAAAAGACTATGGAGTGAAGCGGATGAGCTGTATAGAAAAATGACAGAAGATGGGTTTATGCCGATTGAGTGGAGATATAAAAAGAGGTAATTAGGATGAAGGCCTTAGAGATTAGGAGGGGTTATGTGTTTTTTTGAAGTCTTCATAAATGCGTCTGAGTATGAGTTAGGCTGTTGTGTGATGGAAAGCAAACTATTAGGCATGAAGGATGTAATGGTAGAGTAGGTGGTCAGACTCGAGCATTAGATGTTGCAGGTGTAGTTTATTACATAGACATATAAGCTCATTGGTGTTGTATATAGAAAGGGAATATCATTTTTTATTCCACTTTGTGTTGTAACAATTTCATATGCAGGATGTTAGGAAAAATTGACATGAATAAGTCTTTAACAGATAAAATATTAGAAAGTGTTAAAAAGGATAATACCAAATGTGATTATCTACTTGAAAATATAATGTTTATCTAATATACTAAATAATGTTTATCTAGTATTTTGTCTTTTTCCTTTGAGTCGGTAAAATACACCGACTTTGATGAGCTATAAATAGCTCTCTCCCCCTCTCATTTACAGATGTAGAAACAACAAGAAACAAAAGTAATTCTAGAAAAGTCACTGGTCCCAAAATCTCTTCACTTTCGTACTCACACACCTCTCCACTCACTTTTCATCCAATCACACATACTTCCTCTCTCTCTTCCTTGTTTCCATCGACCATATACATATATATATATATAATAAATCCCAAAAAGTTATTCTCTCTTTCTCTCACATCACTTTTATTATTCAACACGTTATCAGCACGAAGAAGCTCTAGCAAAAATCTACCGATCGTTCTTATACCAAACGAGAAAAATGCCAGAGTTTGAGACTAAGGATGGAGATATATGCTTGGCGGATAGTGCGTCAACGCACACGATTATTAAAGATAAGAAATATTTCTCCAGTCTCAAAATGAGAAATTACGCTGGAAGCGTAAGTACACTATCTGGTAATGCAAAGATTATTATGGGCNCTATCTGGTAATGCAAAGATTATTATGGGCTCTGGAAAAGCGAAATTTTCAATGCCAGGGAGAACGATATTTGAAAATAAGTAATGCATTGTATTCCCCCGAGTCTCAAAGAAACTTATTAAGTTTTAAGGATAT
>OVBX01008439.1:0-10019 GCA_900406325.1 Erucastrum elatum
GTATTTTATGTAAGGATGAGATGATACACAGAAGTTGAAAGTGCGAGTACACAGATTCTAAGGCCAAAGAACTCCGAGGTGGTCTCACAGAACAAAATATCTTCCCTACAAGGATGATAAAGAACATGCGGTTACCACAATGAATCAGTAGACCGAGAACATAATATGCAACACAAATTCTTTTCTTGTCTTTCACCAGCTGTTGTTCCAGACCGTTTATTGCAAATCCCATGTAAAACACCTTGTCTGCGTTGACTAAGAACCACAAATAACCAATTGGTGACACCAGTCGTGGAGAAAAAGCAATGACCCAAATGAAACCTCGTGCTGACTGACTCATCAAAAAGAGAAATACATGAGCATCCGTTTCAAAGAATTGTCTAGGTGTTGACAGTGAAAAATTCATCACGACACCACCAAAGTGTTGACGACGTCCTGATTCCAGTATAGACCATTCAACTAAAGAGAACTTAGTGCTTGAAGACAGCCACACAGAAAACATGTGAGCATGCGTAGTTTCTTCACAACCAAGTTGAAAGGCTGAGGTAGAAAGCTCCCACAAATTGCTTGACTCACAAGCAATGTCACTCCAACATATAATTTCCGTTAATATGCAGCTTAAACCCGTTTGTGGACTATGTAGAATCTCAATTTTCCTCTTAGATGCTCCCCACTGTAACTCCATTTGTAACAATCGACAAGGAAAGACTAGTAACGGCACAGTTACGTCTACGTGAGAAAGAATCCACACGATTGAAGACGGTAATATGCCGTACAAAGAGACAACATTCATGTGGATACACAAAGTCTTGAATGCAGTTGAACGTGGCACCTCAAGAAACGTGACAGTCTTGTACACTCCAAACGCCCAAATGAATTGAATCATATCAAAGTCTTCTGGTCGTTCATTTAAATCTTCATGTTTCCACCTGAGTTGTGAATAGATAGTAGAGTAAGCCACCCCAAACCTAGGTTCCACCATGTCCTCAAAGACAAAGACCACACATGAGCTAAAAGACGTCACCGCACACAGAGCATACACGATAAAACAAAGACAACTTTGTACTCTCTCAAACTCCACTTTGATCAAATACACCGAAAGATCAACATGAGAGACAGTTGCACAACATATCAGACTCCAAACAGAGCACAACTTGTTCTCGTGAAAATGAAGGAAATCAAGAGAATGGTGATAATGTGAAGGTGACATCTCGTCAAAAGCTTCCATAATTAGGTCTTCCGCACACAAATACATTATCGTGATCATACCCAGCCTAAGAATACGAAAGCATGACCTCACCGAAGTAGAAAGCCACTTTAGGCTCGGCACAAGGAGAAAAGAACACCACCAGCATAACCGTAAGCATGAGAGACTGACCAAACAGGTAATGAGATTGACTTTCACATGCTTTTGGATGGCCATTAAATCTCCAACGTAAAACAACACACTATCCATAAGATACATCCACTTTACTTGTTCCCACAAAAAAATTATCAAGATGTATGATAGCACACACCAATTTGTCTAGACATATTGGGGAAGACAGATTACCCATTTTCTTATTTGATACCACTAGATACATTGTCTCATATTTCCATGGACGTGCAAGGAATGTAAGATACACAACGAAAGACGCCCCACAAAGACATGTTGATGTGCTTAGATTTATGTCCCTCGCAGAAGTCATCCGTTTAGCATTTATGACACCACGCAACTTCTCCGTTGCCGAATCTTCTATTGCATTTATCCACTCCAACGGACCACTCATGGTGACGCAACTGCACTCGACATCCAAATCAACCCTTGTTTTGTTTTGTTCAACATAATTGCCAAGAACAGAAACAGTTTCTGAAATTGAAGAATCTCCTTGATAGCCAAGACCCATTGTTGACTTCTCTGTTCTTCTCATGCTTAAAATCTTGTCTAAAGTTGCAGATCTCTTATTTAACATTCGAATTTTCTTATGTGTTTCGTTCAGTTCCTCCTCCAAGTTACTGTTCTTCTCTTTTTCTAAGGCAAGAGCTGCCCTAAGATAACTGATCTTGTCTTCCAAAGCATGCCTCTTCAAGACAGATAGTTCACTTAAACAATCTTCCTGACCATGCTCCAGCTTGAGAATATGCCTTGTTTCCTCCAACAACTTCGTATGTGTAAAGCCATATGTTAGTCTTTTATGTGTTGCAACAAGATCTACATATGTTTGTTCCTTGTGTCGACCGCGATGTGGTGGCTCGTGATGAGATTGTCGATGACAATCCTTGTCCCTCAAACCATAATTCATATGTTTCTTTTCAACACCTAAATATTCCTCATCGACTAGGACTTGTATATCACAATGGTGGTTGAAGCCATGAATCTTCTCTTCCTCAATGAAAAGGGTATCTCTGTAGTAGTGGGATTCCATAAACACTTCCTCATCAGAAACATCATAGAGAGGCTCATCCGTTAGGTTTGTGACTGGAACGTAAAAGCTCTCCACGTCGCTGGCAAAGATAGGTCTATCAAAACGCGTCTTTTTTGTTATAGCACCGTTGATCTCATGACTATCAACTGGAGATAGTAAGTTTATTTGAGAAGACGTGTCTCCCTCTTTTGCCGTCACTTCTGTGTTGTGACGCTGCTCCCAGAAACTATCATAGTCATAATCATCATATATTGGCGGCCCAACGAAGTCTCTAACTTGGTCGTGAGGATCTTCTAATGCATGAACTTGTGTCTGGTCGTGATTTCCGTAAGCTCCCAAACTTTCTGTAACAACATCTTCTTCGTCCTCTTCGAAAATTTGAGTAGTACATTGCTGTTGAATAAAGAAACTGGCAGTAGTTTCTATGAAGTCACGTAATAACTCTTGCTGCTTATGCCAATGTTTAGCTAGTGCACCATCAGCGGCAGATGTTATAGCTTGAGCTATTATGGTGTTTGTAGAATTACGAAGCGTCATCGTATGAGATGACTTGGATCGAGCCCTAATTAGGAAATTAAAGAACCATGCTCTGATACCAAATAATGGAGCGGAAGTAACCTAGTAACCGATAGTTGCAAAGATATCGTTGAATTCTGTGAATACCCGCTATCAATGCCTTCTTAAATCTGTTGAATTCTTCGAATGCCCAGAAGTAAGGATTCAAGAGATTTGAGTTTAAAAACCAAAACCCTAGTTTATATTATTCAATAATTCAGAAGTTGTATCTCTCACAAAACCGAAAAGATACTATATACTATATAGAAAACACAAAAGCCTTAGTCGGCTATTAAGCAAACCCAAACATAATAATAAAAGGAAAACCAAACTATTATAGAAAAAGAAATATAACAAAACCCAAAGCCGGTGTACTGAAGGATGTACGCTACATCAGGTTGTTCACTGGGTTATCAGAACTTATTAACATTAGAAAATGTTTGTGTTCATCGAGTTACCTGAAATCACTGAAGCCTGTATTCTATGATGACATTTTTATGATATTGAGATTGGAAGAAAATCAAAAACATTTTCATAGTTTCTTCCAACATAATCCAAATTTTTCTGACTTACAAGACGGGTCATGGCACATAAGCCTCAGAAACTCGAGTCACTAAGAGCATCTCCAATGGTACACAAAAACTTACTCTATAACTCTATTATAGAGTTGAATTTGCTCCAATGGTTCACTCTATAATAGAGTTACACTATAATAGAGTGAAATATAGAGTAATGTTGTTTTTTAACTCCAAATATAGAGTAAAAAGCAACATAACTCTATATTTCACTCTATTATAGTGTAACTCTATTATAGAGTGATCCATTGGAGCAAACTCAACTCTATAATAGAGTTACACTATTTTAGAGTAAATTATAGAGTAAGTTTTTGTGTACCATTGGAGATGGTCTAAGTACACGTATCCTCTATCTTTCCAAATAAGTTTGAAGCATTGACAAAATTACAACAACGTTTTCGTATTCGACTCCGTTGATGCACAAAATAGTATCATCTATTACTTCTTCTCTTTTTTTTTTTTTTTAATATCAGGCGGATTTGGTTGTATATCTATTATATCTTGTTTACTAATGAATCAATTTTGTCTTATATTATGAAATTCGTTCATGCCGAACATTTTCAAGTGGCGCTAAGAACCTTTTTTTTAATAAATAGTCGCGCGAACGACGTCGCGGTCTGGAAAAAAAAAATGATTTTAGTAGTAGTACATCACAGGGATAGGTCAAACCGTCAAATGGTCGATAGGAGTGTTCTAATTGGTTGATAAATTGAATCGCGCGGATTGATGGCATCAAGAAATCTTAGTCGTCGATACTACTTTAATCCAACGGACAAAAAAATAACTCCCCTTCCCGGAATAAATTTCTCTTCTTATAAAACCAAACACATCTTCGTTGTCACTCTTCACCTCCTAACTTTGGCAGTCTCATTCTCTAGATTGTTCACAGCGTCTCTTTTGATTTCGATATGGCTCGTACCAAACAAACCGCAAGAAAATCCACCGGAGGCAAAGCCCCAAGGAAACAGCTCGCAACGAAAGCAGCCAGGAAATCGGCTCCGGCCACCGGCGGAGTGAAGAAGCCGCACAGATTCCGTCCAGGAACGGTGGCATTGAGAGAGATCAGGAAGTACCAGAAGAGCACCGAGCTTCTGATCCGCAAGCTTCCTTTCCAGCGCCTGGTTCGCGAGATCGCTCAGGATTTCAAGACGGATCTAAGGTTCCAGAGCAGCGCCGTCGCAGCTCTACAGGAGGCGGCCGAGGCATACCTTGTCGGGTTGTTCGAAGACACCAATCTCTGCGCGATTCATGCGAAGAGAGTCACTATCATGCCTAAGGATATCCAGCTTGCTAGGAGAATCCGAGGTGAAAGAGCTTGAAGACTCTTACGCAATCTGCTTCTCGGCTTTAACTTCGTGTGTGTTAGTTGATGGGTTTGTTTAGGGTTTAGCCTTTGTTATAAGAGTCCTGAAGGTGTTCGACGAAATATCTCAGCGAGTATATCTCTTGTTTAATAAAAAGCTTATTTGACTATTTCTATGGTACATTTCCTTCTGTTACCTTTGTTCGTTACATCGCACAGCCGTTTCTCCTGGCCGTTAACATATTAATATCCCTTGAATCACAAGTGTTATTGACTGCGTGATATTAGCTTCCCCTGTGTATAATACCAGAATATCGCCCTTGTGAATAAATCATCAAAGTAAATCTCAAAGGAAGAAAACGACGCAAGATTTACAAACCAGTTAAGAGGGTTTTAAACTTGATTCGGTTTGTAGTTTAGACTCTAGTAATTTCTTAACGCGGAAAAGAAAAAAAAAAAAAATCGAAGCTATAGTTGGTTTAACTAAACCGGAATTCGTATATGCTTAGTAGTGAAATTTAACCTTTTTCTGAACAAGAGAATCTAAAAAAAAATTTTTTATTTATTTTATTACCGTTACCAACTTACCGTAGAGTCCAATCCATTCACTAATTTGTTGTCTATATATACTGATAGACACCAGAGTCCATCGATCACTTTTCTTTGTCTACTCGCGAAACAAAACGAAATAATCAATCTCGCTCAACAAACCCTAACTTTGTTTGTTCTCTCACGATTGAAGAATGGTGAAAGGCACAAAGAGAAAGGCAACGATGGAGAAGATCACAAAACGCGAATCTGCGGCTACGACTTTCACGAAGCGAAGCTACGGTCTCCATAGCAAAATCGCGCAACTGTGTCTTCTCACGGACGCACAGATCGCAGTGTTGGCGACACCTCCATCTGCAAATTCCAACGTAAGCTTCTACTCCTTCGGTCACTCTTCGGTTGATTCCATCGTTAACGCTTTTCTCACGGGAGAGAAACCTGTTCGACAAGAAAGAGACGATTATGATAAGGAGGATCTAGGGATTTGTTTTGCAAGAAAAGAATTAGGGTCACCTCAGTGGTGGGAGGACGATGCTCTTCTAAAATCGAAGAATCCGCAGGAATTGACCCGTGCCATCAACTCAATGTCTACGTTGTTGTCAAAAATCAACGAGTTGCGTGCTGATGACGCAGAGGGAGAGCCTCCTCTGAAGAAACAGAAGAAGAAGAAGAACGAGACGATGAAGAGAACAGAACCCACAGTGGAACAAACCCTAGTTCTCCCGTCCGGTTCGAGTTCCTCCAACAATACGAGTGAAGAACATGACAAAACCCTAGATTACAAGAATAATGTTGTGACAGAGGAGGAGCTTGATCACATCATGTCTACTAGTGATAGTGTTTGTCTTCCAGACAACAACGATGATTCCTTAGGGATCGATTTGGATCAACTAATTGATCTGGATTTTGATTTTGAGATTGTTAATTCTGACAGCAATGAGACGATGAAGATGTCAGAGCCCTTGGATCAACCCCTCACTCCCCCATCTGATATTTGTGGCGCTCCATACAACACCTTTTCAACTGGAGAAATGAGCTCAGATTACGAGATTGATATCAGTGATTTTGACTTGGACACCAGTTCAGTCTTCGTTGAGGGTTCACTTTTGGACTCTGCAATGAACTGCGTAGCTTCTGCTGATGGCTTTATGGAGACTAACTCTACTCAAGAGCAGCTTCAGGAGACTAATATTTGTGAAATGAACTCTTTAGATGGTGATTATGATGCCTCTGCTCTGAACGAAGAAGACATCAACTTCTCTGATTATCTCACAGAATTTCTGCAGTCTTGAAGAGTTGTATTTCTTAATCATACTAACTTCTCCGTCTACTTACTTTGTTAGCTTATGTCTATATCTTATTCATGTAACAATCTAAGATTGATCTCTGATCAATTTTCCATCTCAAGGAATTGATCAAACTCAAACCCCTTCTGTTTTTGATTAATGGTACAGTTTGAGTTCTGTATGTTATGTTTTCTGCAGTGCATACGTTATTCCAATTCCACAAGTATTTTATCACACCTTAGTAGCCTTCAGATTACCTTAAGATTCAAACTACTTGTAACATCTAATGAAACACACAAATTTTATGTTCTAAACGCCAACCAAACGAAAGAAAAAATCAGTCATATGAGAGTCGAACTTATAAGTCACAAAATCTCCTAAAATAACCAAACTTGTTGCTCTTCTTTATGATAGTCTAAGTCTTCTACTTCATCATCATCATCCTAGAGTTATACAAATAGAGAGCCTTCTTCTACTACTTAACAGAGGAACAGCAAACAAATGGGACCCAAAAAGGTCTTCCTTTCCTCTCCTCTCTCTTCAACTCCACTTGATATTTTGCTGGCGACTTCCATTCCTCACTCACTTCTCTTCTTTCTGGCCATCGACCTCCCTCTTCAGTATGTTACTCTCATGATCCTTCTTTGCCTCTGCTGCTACTAGCCTTGGTGATCTTGCTTCACTCAGAAGGTTCTTAAGCGGGTTGTGCTGCTCCTTTGCTGTGATCTGTTTTCAGGTTTCTTAACACCATCACTAAGTCCTGTTCCATCAAACATCGACTTGGCTATCACAATTATCCCTTTTCAATAAGTATTAGTCAATAAATGTGAAATTGCTGACTTACCTGAAGTACACATTGGAAGTATTATATCTAGTGACTAGAGGACTTGAAACCAGAGATATAATGTGTGTGTGTGCTTCTGAAAGATTCTGCAGCCTCCCAAAATCTCGATGGTCATTTGATTCAATTGTCACAGGGACCTCAGCATACAGGTTGTATGCTTTAAGTACATCACTGTCAATCTCATTTGCTTGAATAACCCCCCAAGCCACAAATTATTTCTATTATTAGTTGTTTTAGGAGAATCATCAGGTGCAAAATTGCTTATAGGATCATCCTTTGCGTTTGCTACTTTTATGAAACAGCTTTCCTCCACTAACTCTTCTCTGCTAATGGAGTCTATACTCTATAGATGTTTCTGGTGAACTTTCCTCTGATCTCTTGCATTGTCAACCTCCAATACAACAGAGACATAATGTTGAACAGCACAAGAGGATTCAGAACTCATCTTGTTGTTTGGGCTGTTCTCCTCAGCTACAACAGATGCTTGAATAATAAGTTCACTCTCATGACAACTGATATATGAACGGCTCACAGCAGCATTCGAGTCAGCAACTATAGGAATAGGATCTACTTCAGGTAGGGACACGCTTTCAATATTTCTGATTCAGCAGTTTCTTGGGAAGCACCAAAATATGATTCACCATCTTCGGCTTTCATTTTGATATCGTCAGGGCCAACCTTAGATATTACCAAGTTGTCTCCACTGGGAATATCCTCGGCCGAAACCACAGCTGTTTGGCCTTGAGGTCCAGCTGTGTCTTCTAATAGAAGCCTGTCTGATGAAGAAACTTTAGTGCCAATACATATGCCTTCAGGCTGAATGCCTGCCCTACTATGAGTATCATCAGTTTCACATTCTTCTCCCTTAGGTGTCTTTAGGAAGATTCCATAACAACTTCTTCATGTTTGGTTCCATCCACGGAGACGTTAGCATTTTCTGTAAAAGGTATATCACCACGAGCAGATTGTTTGGTGCTAATAACTTGGTCTCCATTATCATCACTGACTGTATACTCGGCTTCACCAGGATGCAGCATACTCATTTCTTCATAAGCAAATCCATGCGGACCCTCCAACTCCGAGTAAATCACCTCACCTCATCGTTCCATGATGATTCAAAAGTATCCTTTCTCTTTCCTGATGCAGATGCTACCTTAGATTCAGATTCATCAGGTAAATCTTCTTTGCAATCTGTCTCTAACCCAACATTTGATATGGTATCACCACCTTCTACGACCTGTGATGAAGTGTCCTTCTATAAGAGGTTATCCACCTTGCCGATTCTCTGAAGCTGCTTCAACAGAAAACTCTGGGAAGCTGTCAAGGATTTCCACAGGTGGAACTTCCCAGCTCTCTTGAACCACTTCAGGGTTTTCTGTTGCAAGGCTGAGCTTCACCTGATATGTTGCATATTCAACAGTTACATTATTCATGAAAGCCAAAATGGGGGAATGAAACCAAGAAATGTAATAAACAGATGACTCAGTGAATAGAAGTGTGTTCCTTGTGAGCCGTTAATAAATAATCTACAGGTTTTGGTGATTAATAAAATTATCAAATGAAACTCAACCAATGTTTTATATCTTGATGAACAGAACCTAACAAACACATTAAAGCATAGATACACCCAAGTATCACTAGCATCAGAACGTAACCTCATCCCTGGATTGTTTGTTTTATGAAATAAGATATTTAATCATTTCTAATGATAAGGATACTGTTTCTGTATTATGGAGGATTATGTGGTCCAGATTTTCCACTGAACACAGCTCACTAATCAATTAAACTGACATAGTTTTAGCTGGGGGGAATATACACAGAGAGTCTCAAACTTGATATGTGTTGTTGAATAAACTCTGTTGCATGATTAAAATGACATTAGTTGTTGTCCTTAATGTGATATAAGAGCATTCCATGGCGTTATATTCCTGGTTTTCAGAAATGAAATGATTAAACCTTAGATAAAATGTTGCTGTGGCAGCATTAGATCATTTACAACACTAACACCGATCGTTATTAGGTAAAAAAAGAGAGTTAAATCAAGAGCCTATTAAAGAAGTAGGTTCAATGAAAGAAGAGCTGTAACATAGTGTATCTCTCTTTCTATCAACTAGGCGGTAGAGACAACAATTGGACTTCTTACATAATGTTTGCCATCACTCCATGTGAGACCACCAAAGGCATAGTCTTTGGCAACCCATTTAGGTTTCAATGTCATCTTAAAGCTTTTAACTTGACCAACTCTATCAAACTTCAACACACTCGGCTCAACATTCACGGACACGCCATATGGCTCCCTGACATTTGCCGCATAAGTACCTACGGATCCTACATTCTTCAGTTTCCTGGTCACAGTCACAGAGCCTGTGAGATTAGGTACCGTGATGGATGGGTAGTTCAGGTCTAACACACTTGCGTCCTTGGGGCATTTGTAGAAAGAACTCTCTGAGAAAAGCTTGATCATTGTTTGGTTGTACCCAACTGCGCAAAGAAAGTCCAAGT